>PVHX01009685.1:0-74800 GCA_004024805.1 Geosciurus inauris | reverse complement strand
GATCCTGGTAGAAGAGTGTGGTAGAGGGAAGCAGTCCACATGATGATCGGGAAGGGGAGAGAGAGTCTCTACTTGCCAGATACAAAATATATATCCCAAAGCCATGCTCCCAATGACCACCCCCTCCAGCCACACCCTTCAATTACCATTCAATTAATCCCATCATTATTAAGACTCACAGCCTAATCATTTCTCCTCTGAACCTTCTTGCATTGTCTTACACATGAGCTTTTAGTGGGACCCCTCACATCCAAACCATAACAAGTATAATATGTCAAACTGAAACACTATGGACAAGAAATAGAAATATATACCAGAATCATTTTCCCATAGAGTTACCTGTCATAGTGTATCATATAGAATTAGGATTTTACAGATAACTATTTAAAACTGAAGAAATCATCTCTCCAATGCCATTTAACTGACATATGGCACATAAACCAAATTGCCTGCTTTCTAACAGTGGCAGGAATTATATGATTTTGAAGACTTAATGTTTACAATTATTTCTCTGTGTTCAGTTTGGTGGCACATTATCAGATATGTTAAATTATCAACATCAGTAAATATGATAAAGGGATGTTGATGCACACTCCTGAGCACTTGCCTGCCAGAGACCGTGTGTTGGTGTTTTGTTTGTTTGTTTCATGTATTCTTGCCAGTAACCCTGGCAGGTAAGTATTATCATCCCCATTTTATAAGTGAAGTTTAGGGAATTTTTAAACAACTTGCCTAGTTTCACAGCTAATGGCAGAGTCAAGATTCTAAGTTCTGTCTAAATCAAAAGTCTAAGTCCTTTCCACTACATTATCCCTTTTTGCCTCCTTTTAGCAGAATGTCTGCAATTTATATAAAAACATTCTTGTGTAGTTTATGTCCACAAGATGCCCAAGTATTCAAAAATAAGGAATGAATTAGCTCTTTGTGTTAAATATCAGTGTCTTCAAGATAAAACCACATCAGCCCAGTAAACTATTTTACAAAATTGTATTTTAATTACTAATTTTTGTCAATTTTTCATAAAGTTTCAGCCCAAATGGCTAATCAGTATCTTGAGAAGAGTCAGAATAAATGTTGATACTGGCTCTTTCCTTTTATTTATAGAAGTAGTATCCCATGAAAAACTGATCTCTTCCCTCCAAATCCTTACCACTTTCTTTCTCCATTATGACTTCCAGGGTTGAGAAACTCAAGGTACAGTATCTCAATGGCATTAAGAGAAAGTCCATGGGTGCGGCCTTCTATTATTTAAAAGTGTTGCTCCATTGATACATTGTCCTATTTAATATGAAGTTATGTACACTTTACTTAGGAATTCTGACCTTTGAGAAATTGTCTTCATAGTGAAGATTCTCACCTAAAGGGAAACTTTCCTGTGGCTCCTATCTGCATAAAGAACATAAAAGGAATGCAGAGTAGATAGTGAAAGTTTGCAGCCTACTTATAGCTCCTATGAGCAAGGATACCATACAAATATTTATTTTTAAGAAACACCTCATGGAGCTGGGCGCGGTGGTGCAAACCTGTAATCCCAGCACTTAGGGAGGCTGAGATAGAAGAATTGCGAGTTCAAAGCCAGCCTCAGCAATGGTGAGGCACTAAGCAACTCAGTGAGACCCTGTCTCTACATAAAACACAAAATAGGGCTGGGGATGTGGCTCAGTGGTCAAGTGTCCCTGAGTTCAATCTCCAGTACCAAAAAAGAAAAGAAAAGAAAAGAAAAGAAACACCTGATGGAATCTTGTTAAAAATATTTGCTCAGATTCAAATGTCTTGTTATTCCCCATTTTTTCAATCTGTAAATATTTGATCCACATTTACCTTTCCTACCTGAATCATTTCCAAAATCTTTGCCTCTAAATTTCTTCTTTACATAACTTCTACCCAAACTGAGAGGCCAAAGCTTAAAATAAAAATTTTTAAAGAAAATATTTTCAAAGAAAAGACATTAAAAATAAATTATTGATCTTACGCCCTCTACTTATTCAAGCAAACAAATAAATAACCAAAAAGGACTTGCTCCTCAATTTAAAAAAAAAAAAACTATAAAAGACATGGAGGCAATCTGAATATGGTGTTGATATTAGATGACTCAGCAATTAGTGCTGATTTTATCAAGTGCGATAATATAATTGAGATTAGAAAGGAAGACATAGCCATCTTCAGGGGAAAGAATAAAACAGGAAAAGCATTATACCATCTGATTTCAAAACATACTACAAAGTTATAATAACAAAATAGCATGGTATTAGCATAAAAACACACAGATGGAACAAAATAGAGAGCCTGGAAATAAACCCACCCATCTACAGCCAACCAATTTTTAACAAAGCAACTAAGAAAATGCACTAGAGAGAGAACACAGTCTTTTCAATAAATGGTACTGAGAAAATTGAATAGTCACATGCAGAAGAATGAAACTGGACCCTTACCTCTCACCAGCTATAAAAATAAACTAAAATGGATTAAATTCTTAAATGTAAGAAGTGAACATATGAGACAACTAGAAAGAAATAGGGCAAATGCTTCAAAACATTGGAATGAGCAGAATTTATAGGCTAAGACCCCAAAAGAACACAGGCAACAAAAGCAAAAATAAATGAGTGCAATTACATCAAACTAACAAATTTGTACAAACTATACATATGACGAGGAGTTAATATCCAGAATATATAAGGTACTTGACTCAACAGCAAAAAAAATCTAATTTTAAAAATGTGCAATAGGCCTAAATAGGCATTTCTAAAAAGATGAACAAATATCCAACAAATATAGGGAAACATGTTCAACATCACTGATCATCAGGGAAACACAAATTAAAACCATAATGAGATATCACTTTGCCCTAGTAAGAATGGCTATTATCTATTACAAGTGCTGGTGAAGATGTGGTGAAAAAGAACACTGTTGGTGGGAATGTAAATTAGCACAGCCATTGCAGAAAGCAGTATGGAAGCTACTAAAAAAATTAAAAATAGAACTACTATATGATCTAGCAATCCCACAACTGGGTATATATCCAAAGTAAATAAAATAATGTATTGAAGAGACCTCTACATTCCCATGTTCATTGCCAATGTTCTCATGTTCACAATAGCCAAGAAATGAAAAAACGACCAAAATATCCATTAGCTGATAAATGCATAAGGAAAAGGTGGTACATGTGCACAGTAGAATACTATTCAACCATGAGAAGAATGAAGTCCTATTTGTACCAACATGGTAGAATTGGAAACCATTATATGAAGTTAAATAAGCTACACTCTTAAGAGAAGTACCACATCATGTCACTCATATGGAATCTAAAAAAGCTAATCTCATAGAAGTTGAGAGTAGAATGGTGGTTACCAGAGGCTAAGGAGAATAGGAATAGGAAGGAAGGCATAAGAACAAGTTGATCAACGGGTATTAAGTTACAATTAGATAAAAACAAGAACTTTTGGTATATGAATGCACAGCAGGATGGCTATAAATAACAATAATATACTGTATATTTCAAAAAACTGGAAGAAAGAGTTTTGAACATTTTCATCATAAAGTAATAATGAATGAGGAGATAAAAATGAATAACCTGATTTAAACATTATGCAATGCATACATGTATCAAAACATTACATGGTACCCCATTAATATGTACAACTTTTGTTTTTATTTGTCAGTTAAAATAAATTTAAATTTTTTAAAGATTAGAAAACATCTTTAATTTCAGAAGTACACAAAATTATTGATTGGTGAATATTTAGCATATCCTCAAATAAGTTTTAAGTAAATCAGAAAAAAAACCTTACACATATATAGAAATTTAAACTTGACAAAAATAAGTAACTATTGAATCTAGGAAGTCCATACACAAGTGCTCACTCAAACTGGTGGTTGGCTAGGACAAGAGTCCAAACTGAGGTGATTGCATGAAACAGTCTTTAGGAGTGTGATAAAATCTTGCGTCATCTTGATTTGCATTTCCCTGATTGCTAGAGATGTTGAACATTTTTTCATATATTTGTTGATCATTTGTGTTTCTTCTTTTGAGAAATGTCTATTTAGTTCTTTTGCCCATATGTTTGTTGGACTGTTTGTTTTTGTTTTGTTGTTAGGTGTTAAATTTTTTGAGTTCTTTATATAATCTGGATATTAATCACCTGTCTGAAAAGCACCTGACAAAGATCTTACACTCTGTAGTCTCTCTTAATGCTCTTAATCATTTTCTTTACTGTGTAGAATATTTTTTAATTTGATGGCATCCTACTTATTGATTCTTGGTTTTATTTCTTGAGCTTTAGGGGTTTTGTTAAGGAAGTCGGTGCCAGCACCAATATGATGAAGTGCTGACCCTACATTTTCTATTAGCAGTTATAAGGTTTCTGGTTTAATTCCTAAGTCTTTGATCTATTTGATTTGAATTTGTGTGTGGTTAGAGACAGGAAATCTAGTTTCATTCTTCCACATATGGATATCCAGTTCTCCCAGCATCACTTGTTAAAAGGCTGTCTTCTCTCCAACATATATTTTTGGTAGTTTTGTTAAGTTCTCAGATGGCAATAAGTATGTGGGTTGTCTGTATGTCTTCTATTCTGTTCCATTGATCTTCATGTCAATTTTGATGTAAATATCATACTGATTTTGTTACTACAACTCTGTAGTATCATTTCAGATCAGGTATTATGTCACCTCCTGTTTCACTCTTCTTGCTCAGTATTGCTTTGGCTATTCTAGGTCTTTTATTCTTCCAAATGTTTTATCTAAGTCTGTAAGTAATGTCATTAACATTTTTAAGAGAATTGCATTGGATTGGTATATTGCTTTTGATAGTATGGCCATTTTGATAATAACTCTGCCTGTCCACGAATATGGAAGGTCCTTTCCATTTTTAAGGTCTTCTTCAATTTCTTTCTTCAGTGTTCTATAATTTTCTTTTTTTTTAAATATTTATTTTTTAGTTGTAGGTAGACATAATATCTTTATTTTGTTTTTATGTGATGCTGAGGATCAAACCCAGTATCTCATGTGTGCTAGGCGAGCACGCTACCACTGCACCATAATCCCAGTCCCAATGTTCTATAATTTTCATTGTAGAGATACTTCAATCCTTGATTACATTAATTCCCAAGTTTTATTTATTTGTTTTTGAGGTTATTGTGAATGAAATGGTTCTCCCAATTTCTACCTCAGCAAAATCACTGTTGGAGTATAGGAAAGTTATTGATTTATGGGTGTTAATCTTATATCCTGCTACTTTGCTGAATTCCTTTATCAGCTCTAGAAGTCTTTTGGTGGAGTGATATGGTGGGGTCTTTAGATATAGGATCATGTCATCAGCAAACAGATAGTTTGACTTCTTCTTTTCTTATTTGTATCCCTTTAATTTCCTTCTTTTGCCTGATTGCTCTGGCTAGTGCTTTGAGAACTTTACTGAATAGAAGTAGTAAGAATAGACATCATTGTCTTGATTTTATCTTACTTTAGTCAGAAAGGCAATTATGAAGAACACAAAAAATAATAAATGCTGATAAGGATGTGGAGGGAAAGGTATACTCACACATTGTCAGTGGGACAGCGGACTAGTAAAACCAATCTGGAAAGCAGTATGGAGATTCCTCAAAAAAACTAATAATGGCACCACCATATGACCCAGCTATCCTATTCCTTACTATTTATCCAAAAGAAATAAAATCAGTATACTATAGTGTTACAGCCACATCAATGTTTATAGCAGAACAATTCACAATAGCTAAATTATGGAATCAACCAAGATACCTGTTAACAGATGAATGAATTAAGAAATTGTGGTATATACACACAATAGAGCTTTATTGAGTCATAAAGAAAAACGAAATTGTCATTGGCTGCTAAATGGTGGAAATGGAGAACATCATGAAATAAGCCCAACTCAGAAAATCAAGGGCCAAATGTTTTCTCTCATATATAGAAGCTAGAGAAAAATAAGCAAAAGAAGAAGGGAGAATGAGATATAAAGATATAAGAAAGATCAGTACAGTAGAAGAAGGAAATCAAAAAAGAGAGAGGGGGAATAGGAAAGGGGACAAAATAAGAAGTGAATTTTTAAAAATCCTGCTATATGCATATACAAATATACCATAGGTAATTTCATCTTATGTATAAGTAGAAAGAACCAATCAGAAGTGAATAAATAAATGAGGGAAAGAAAGACAAGTAGAAAGAGAAGAAGAATGGGGGGAGAGAGGAAGAAAGGGAAATGTAAACTAAAATCAAATTCCATTCATGTATGATTTTGTTGTGATGAACCTAAACTACTATGTATAACTATAATACTCTAATAATAAAAAAGTTTTCTGTTTTTAACTCCCTAAAATCAGTATCAGTATTAGTATAAATAAAACTTAGTATAATCCTTTAAACTTTTTTCTGTATCTTTGAAATTTCTGTACTAAAATATAAAAATAAAAAGTTAAAATACATTATTACAAAAAAACTTTTTTGAGAGAAATATATAAAATAAGTGAGTAGAATATTTATAGGAAGTGGTTCATCATAAAAATGGAGGCAAGCTCATCTAAGATTAAAGATTTGTTTGCCAATCTAGTCAAGTCTTATTGATGTGGAAGACAAGTAAAAAGAAAGTAAAAAAAAATAGTTTGGTAAAAAATAGTTCAGAGTTAGAAAACTTTTGCTTCACATGATTTAAAGGCAAATCAAAAGTCAGCACTTCTTAAAAAAACACACAGGAAAACTTCATCACATTATTTTAACAGTTAAAACACAAGTTAATTTGCATGCCCAACTTGAAATTCAAACATATTCATATTAGATGACATGGTCTGTACCAGTGCTTCCAAATGTGTATACTAATCATACTGATCTTGTGAAAATGTAAATTATGGTTTAGAGGTTCCCGTACAATCTGAAAGTCTTCATTTCTAGGAGCGCCAACAATGTTATTGCTGCTGGTTCACAGGCCACTTGGGATAATAAGGGTCTATAACTATGCCAAATAATAATGAAAATCAAAACTGCAAAGAGTACATATTTTCCACCAAGTTCTATATGAATAATATAGTCTTTCCCATGTAAGACTTAAAGATACTTTATATATAATTTACATATTTGAAATATGTACAAATATTTGAGATTTCCATTTTTATGAAAATGTCTGTCAACTTGAAATCATATTCCATTTTGCCCTTTTTTTTTTTTATCAGTGATGTCCTAAGTGAATACATGTATAAAACAAAAAGTCAACTTGGCTATAATTTTGTACAGTATTCTTAATGGAAGATTAAAATAATTTGTATCATTCTAAACATTTGATAAACTTCTCAAATATTATCCAATACACGTGTTCCTCTTACAATGTGGCTGGCACTCCTCCCACCAAAAGGTGGGATGTTTTCCTTCCCTTTGAATCTGTATGGGAGTTTGTGACTGATCAGACCAAAGTAATACAGCAGAAATAATGCCATGTGATTTCCAAGACTAGGTTACTAAAAGGATCCAGCTGCCATCTGGTTCCCTGGATATTTGCCCTTTGGAATTCAGCCACCATGTTGTGAGGAAGCCCAGGGGAGAGACCACATGTGGCTGAGACAACTAATTGGCTCAGCCACATCAGTAACAACCACCAAATACACAAATGAGTGATGCTCACAAATTTTTGGATGCTGCTAGCTCTATATCTTGCATCTTTCAGCTAAGACCTTGGGCATAATAGTACACAAAATATTCATTCCTTCTATGCTCTGTCTTAATTTTTAACCCACAGAATCTAAGGCATAATAATTATTTTAACATACTAAGTTCTTGGGTAATTTGTTTCATGATAACAGACAGTTAATAAACATTTTGGTATTAGGGAGTACTGTGCTGCCATAGTAAAAATCTAAAATTACAGAAGAGGCTTGGGGGCTGCACGGTGAGCAAAAACAAGATGGACTTTGAGGGAAATGCATGTTAAAGTCTAAAAACTCCTGAAGAGACTCATAAGTCTGACAATCTTCTACAAATTTGTTGGTGGAGGCTAAAAAGGGTTATGGAAAATACTGTTGGAAAAAGAAAGTGGATCCTGATTCCTGCAGTAGCAAAATGTTTAGTATTTTAGTTGATTGTGATAAAGTGCAAATGGAAAAACTGCACCTAAGGAACTGCACCATTCAGCCCAGGAGACTTCCAGGCAGGGACAAAAATACCACCTGGCTCCTTATTCCACTAACAGTAAAATGCAACAGTAGAGAGAAGCAAAAGGAAGAACTGATAAATGTTTTTAAAACCAGGACTTATGGCTTATCTATACTGCAAATAATGCTAAAATTAAGTAGCTGCTTCCAGATAGAGCAAATCTAAGATCCAAGTAGAAAAGATGGTATAAAGACTACAAAATCCATGACCGTAAAATTCTTTGTTTTGACCAGAGGGATATTAAGTCAGTAAAAAGATCTTCCAGGGATTTTAATGATGTACTTCAAAGATCCTTTTATTTAAATAATTGGACTTCTAAGAAATTGTCCCTCAGCAAGCTCAGCAGAAGCCCACAGTGGGGCACAGCTTCTCCCAGAGAATTTTCTGTAACTTTTGTCTAATGGACAGAACCCAAAAAATATTCATAGAAGATCAAAGTCTTTAAGAAAACTATGTTAGTATAAATACCACAGTTTAGATTAAACAAGCAAGGATAGTACAAAAGGGAAGGGACTTAGATCCCAAAATAGGCTGAGAAAGCTATTCACTTAGTAATACAGCTGATCTTTTATGGACAATGGGAAGAAAAGAATGCTCAGAGAATGAAATTAAAAACAGAAGAGCCCTGGAGAATTATTCCCAGGTACTAGTGGGAATGAGGTCTTATCAAGAAAGTGATAACTTATGTATGCTTTGCTGGTTTCAGAGTTATTATGAACCAATATTTCTATATCCTCCTATTTTCCCCTTTTATGCATGGAAAAATCTATAGTCATTATCTTATTCCTGCTTCAACATTCAATTTAAGGGGGAATTAGGGGACAGGTAGTGTGTTTCTTTAGTTCACATGTCTTCATACAGATATAAATAGTATATGAAGAACTCTCTACAAAGAACTTTATCTGTACTTGGACCTGACTTAGATGAAGAGACACTGGTCCTTAAGTTGAAATTATAGTAAGAAGAAACTTTAGGGATTCTTGAGAGAGGATGAGTGTATTTTGTATTGGAGAGATGGGAACAATTGGGAGTCAGATGGACCTCACCCACTAATCCTCAGTTCTTGGTATTCACTTCTATGTATAGTCTCCTCTCATATTGCATAAAATTTGACCTGCATGAACATAATACTGGGAAAACAACTGTGTGTGACTTCCAAGACCAGGCTGCAAAACACATTAAAGCTTTACTTTCGTTTTGCCCCCTGTTGGAGTGCTCTAAGTGAACTCAGTAAAAATCAAGCTTAAAGACACTCCAGCAGCTAAATGGAGATCCCTATACAGAGAGGAACTGAGGCCTTCTGCCAATACTCAGCACCATTTTTCAGATCATGTGAGAGAGTCATCTTAACTGTGGATCTTCTTTCTCAATTAAGATTTTAGATAACTTCAGTATCAGCTGACAGGTGACTACAATCTCATGAGACATCACAGAACCAGAACTGCCCAGTAATCTCAAATTCCAGACCTGCACAAACCATAAAATTCAATACATGTCAGTATTTTAGAGTCAAGTTTGGAGCTGATTTGTTACATAGTATTAGGTAACTAATACAGAGGCCTCAAGATTCCTTTATACAGAATAACATTATATCCCACTTTCTACCCTCATATTTTATGGTATGAGCTTATGTATTAATATATCATTGTGAAATATCACCTATTTTTCTTCCTCGTTTTTTAACATTCCTTTCCCTTGAAACATTTACAACATTAAAATTAATCCAAGAGATAAACATGATGGTGAATTCCTATAATCTCAGCTACTTGGGAGGCTGAGGCAGGGAGATCACAAGTTCAAGACCAGCCTGGGTGATTAAGACCCTATGTTGAAATAAAAAATTTTTAAAGTGAGGACTAGGGATGTATCTCAGTGATAGAGTACTTGTCATTGCATCAGGAAGTAATGTCAGATATTATAAAGAATTTAAAAATTATTGCTGACATTTCTTAGTGGGACTTCTGATAGACTTAACTTATGTCCCTAAGAGGCAACGATCTGGAAGAAATAACATTTAATTAGCATGAAGCAAAATTTGTTTCTAGAGAAATGAGTTCTTTTTTCTGGAAATCTTCAAGTTAGAATTTACATATTAATGCCAAGCCAAATCACTACAGGTTAGAGTTTTACTATAAATAATCTGACAATAAGATGTAACAATGGTTCCTGCCAGATAGACTGGGAGGAGAGGAGAGAGAGACAGAGAGACAGAGACAAAGATGCAAACTGAGGTACATTATTAGTTAATATCGAAAGTGCTAAAAAGAGCAAGTGATATTTGTTTTCAGTGATTCTTAAGGAAAATGTACAAATGATGTGATTAGTTTGTTTTTGTGACCACTTCATAATTTTTAAAGAACTTTGTGTATTGCCATAATAAATACACATAGACAGAAAAGATTATATTTCTGAAACTAATATAGGAAATATAACTTTTATATTGGAAATCTGAAACTCTGTAACCCCTAATTTGCCTTTGCTGAAAAAAAGTTCATTTTTGTAAGATAACACCTTATAGTTCACATCTTCTGATGAATTCAACTGTCACAGTATAATATACTTTAGAAATACATATTATTATGCCAAATGAGTCAACAAGCATACCACGTACAACCAAGGTAAGACACCAGATGTGTGAGCAAAGATGCCATTTTGAGTCTTCTGCTCCAAGTCTCCACTGTCCCAACACTGTTACTGGAGCCACTCTCAGCAATTTGAGTTATTCCAGATAAAGCCCAAAATCTATGGAGCAGAGAAAAGCTATCCCCTCTCTGCCTCAATAAGCTCTTTATCCTCAGAATCCATGAACATTTTAAGATAGATTTTACTCGGGTTTTTTTTGGGGGGGAGGGGGGAGTTTGTTACATAGTAATTAATTGCCCAAAGAAACACCACTAGTCATTTATATCTATGCACTTAATATTTTTTGAAAGCCTAATGAGGCCAGACATAGTACTAGGTTTAGTTGAGGTAAAAATGAATTTCTCTGAATCTTTTTGGAGAACAAGCTTTCCTGGAGTTGGGTTGTAGAGGCATTGGGCAAGATGCTAAGTGCTTTAGCATGCTGGACATGAATAATCTGAGGATGAGTGAAGAAAATAAAGGAAGAATGAAAAGAATAAATGAGAGATAAACAACAAAGAAAAGAAATAACAAGATATTTTTCTTGAACCCATTCTGACTTCAAGAAAGCAAGATCTGCATGATCTTTCTTAGATGTAGAATCTAGAAAAGTCAAACTCATAAGAATGATTATGGTCCAGTTACGGGGCGGGGGGTGTTGGGGTGGAGAGAAGAATGGAGACTTGTTGGCAAAGGATAAAAAATTTCAGTTGGAAGAAATAAATTCAGATCTGTTGTACAACATGGTGATTATAATTAATAACAATGTGGTCTATACTTTTAAATTGTTAAGAGTGTAGATTTTAAATGTTCTCATCATAAAAAAATAAGAATGTGAGGTAATGGATATGTTAAGTAGTTTATTTAGTTCTTCCACAAGGCATACATATCATTTTTACACCAAATTTATACCATTTTTATTTGTCAAAACTTAAAAAAATAAAAAACATAAACTGGCATCCAGCCCACTAAGCCAAGTTGAAATGACTGAGGCAAATTGACTTCACAAAGAGTGACCCTGTTACAAGGATCATTTAAAATAAAATTGTAAAACAAGCCTCCAGGAAAATGTGTTGGACATGGGCCTCATCAAAATGAAAAGAATAAAAGTAAATATACAGATTTTTTTTCCCTTGAAAAAATCTTTATATGACCATTTGGTGTATTTTATATGATTCTTTCATTTGTAGGCTAAAGCTGTTAGATTCAACACTGATTATAAAACTGTTGTATAATCTAAGTGATCATTAAATAACCATGCTTTTCAAGTGTTAACTGTTTAGCTTTTACCCATTCTCTTCCTTCCTCTTTTATCAAAACTTTTTGAAAATAGTGTATATCTGCTTGCCCTTCCTCTCTTTTCTACTCTATGAGAAGGGGTTTCCTTCCAATTTTACTTCTGTCTCACACTGTACTTGAATTGCATTCATTGGGTCCCCTCCCAATTGGCAATCAAATACATTTTTAGTTCTTATATGGTTTGATTTTTTTGATAACAGAATAACGTACACTCATTGTACAAAAATAATTGAAACTATTTAACAAAGAGTATAACCAAATCCTCTCCTTACCACCCCTCTCTTGCACCTGGGAGAACCAAGGCCCATAACTGCCATTCATTATACCAGACATTTTCCTGTGCACATCTGGTATATAATTTAAGATTTCAAATCCAGATTGAAAGAATTGGAGATGAACATTAAACTATCCCTCAATCTTAATCCTTACATTTGATAACCCCTTATAAAAATTTACATTTCTTTTGGTGATTATAACAATTACATATATTCTTTCACTATTTATTCAATTTAAATTAGATCTGACTCTACCTATGTTGTAAAGAATAAGGAGTTCTGTTTCTTATACTGCCTTCTTTTTTTACTCCCCCTTTGTGAAAAGCAGAATCTCACGCACACTAGACAAGTGCTCTAAAACAGTTACACCTGCAGTCCTTTTCGTTTTCTCTTGAGACAGCGTCTTGCTAAGTTACCCAGGCCAGGTTCGAACTTGTGAACATCCTGCCTCCACTTCCTGAGCATCCCCATCCCAAAATGCTAAGTTCACATTTTTATTTATTAAATTTTTTAATTACTAATCATTTCCTTCAAATAAAACACAACTTTCTATTTCTTAACTCATCTTTTATAGGCATTAAGAATTTGTCACACTTTATAATGTCCAATATTATGCCTTTTGGGGGGCGGTAATGGAGGTTAAATCCAGGAATGCTTTATAGCTAAGCTCTGTCTCATTCCTTGAATTTTTAACTTTGAGACAGGGTCTCTCCCTGTGTTGCTAAGGCTGGTCTGGGATTTGCAATTCTCCTCCTGCCTCAGCCACTGGAGACACTGGGATTACAGGTGTGCATCACTGCACTGGTTTCTGTCTTTATAACTTTATGAAAGTAACAGCTTTGTTCATAGGTTAATCAAAATCAAAAAACAACATGCCTAAAATGTTATTATTATCTAAATATAGTTCTCCAAAAAATCAAGACATGTGGTTGAACAGTGAGTGAAGATCATTCCCACTTTGTGCTCCTGAAGAATATAACTAACAAACGGGAAAACGAGGACTGCATAATGGTTTAATTTGGCAAAATCACTTTTATTCTACATGAAATTGTTGGTGGAGCCCTATTTTTCCCTGTCCTAATTTATATTCTATAACAACTGTATAATTGTCATCTTGGAATTAGTTCTTTTTTTTTTTTTTAACTTCTGGTACTTATCTAAAAAATGTACTTCTACCTCATTCCAAAAAAAAAAAAAAATGTATCAAACCACTTTCTCAGTACTCTTCAGACCATGAACTAGCATTTAAAATTTTCCTCTGTTGGACAGATTGCAGAGCACAAGACATCTCATTTGCAAGAAAATCCCAGAGGACAATAATCTTTCAAGTGATGTTTGACTAAATTTCTTTCTATGTAGAAGATGCAATAAAAAAATTAGTAATATCGAATAATAGACTACATAGAGTAGTTTTAATTTTAGTATTAGTATTTTGTGAAGAAAGACATTTACTTACTACTAGTGCTTTTAATAATGAGGTTGTTGGTTCATTCAACAAATCCTTGTCAAAGAACTCAGTATGTTCTTGGCAGCATTGCATCCTCAGGGGATATAGTAGTAAACAGCTCTTCCTAAAAGGGTTATACTAGTTGGCAAGGCAAAGGCAAAAGACAAGAAACATATAAACAACTAGATATATAAAAATAAATCCATTTTTATTGATTCTAGGAAAGTGGGATAGAGAATGGGGAATAGAGTATGGGGATGGAATTTTAGATAGGGTGTACTATGGGGGGTGTAGTTCACTGGAAAGGAGACTATTATTTTACCTCTTAAGGTTTCTTCCCTCTGTTTTATTTTTAAAAGTTGTCTTTATTTCAAAATAATCAAGGAGTACTAGAAGAAAACTTACACATGTATATCTTTAGCTTGAAAAGAGTGCAGATTGAAGAGCATATTATTTCTCTGGTAATTATTTTTTTTCTCCTCTCTCTCTCTCTGAAATGCCTTTGGAAGAGTCCTGGCTCTCAGATCAGATCCTCTAGGATATTCAACTTTCCTATGTAAGTTCCTACTTTTCTTTCAGCCTGTGATTTCTAAGAGATCGCCTCAAGCTTTACTTCTAGCACTTCTTTTTCATTTTTCTTCATTTCAATATTGCATTTTAAAATGTCTAAAGTCTTCATTATTCTTCAATTGTTTTTTTCATAACTGCCTGCTCTTTGTTTAGCATAGGCCATAATTTCTCAAGTCTCTCAACAAATATCACTGAAGAAGTACATGAAATTATGTTCTGTGTCCTGAATTATCTGTTTCTTTCAAGGTTGATCCACTGTTCACTGGAACTGTGTGTGTGTGTGTGTGTGTGTGTGTGAGAGAGAGAGAGAGAGAGAGAGAGAGAAATTTCCCTCTAATATATTTGTCTAAAATTGTAAACTGAGGTTGGGGATATAGCTCAGTGGTAGAATACATTTCTTGGGCAAGGTCCTGGGTTTCAATCTCCAGAACCACAAAAAAATAAAATAATAGAAGCTAAGATAAATAAAATAAAATCATGTACTGAAGGCAAGTTGACTTGACCCCTTAGCTGGTCTGAGTTCTCTCCGTTGTCATCAGTCTTGTCCCCATTAGGCCTCCTCAATGGCGTACAAGTTCTGAGCACTCAAAATTTTTTTCTTTAAATTATGTAAGTGGAACTCAGGAACAAAGTCAGTCCCACCCTGGGTTTTACTCAGGGAATCTCTCTCTTTCTTTTTTGTGATGCTGGAGATTGAACCCAGGGCCTTATGTATGGGAAGCAAGCACTCTACCAACTGAGCTATATCCTCAGCCCAATTCAAGGAATCTTAAACTAATTTATTTGGTGAGCAATACCATGAGAAGAGCGGCTAACTCACACAGCTTTTTGAAGGACACCCATAGACCCAAATCTGATCACTGTCTCCTTTGCACCTGGGCCTCGTATCTCCAGAGTGGGAGAATTCCAGAGGCACCACCATCAGGCAGCATGTCCTGTGCCTCCAGTGCAGCCTCCTGTGTGCTCTTGTTATTAATGTATTACTCTTGGTACTTTTACATTTTATTTTAATAGGATTTCTAAAAGGAGAATAGATATATATACGATCAACCTGTCACCTGGAACCAGAAGCCTCACTCTCCTAACCTCAAAGTCCTCTCCCCGAGCCTTGCCTTCTGCTACTTCTCTCTTATTTATTTATATGGTACCAGGGATTGAACTCAGGAGTACTCGACCACTGAGCCACATCCCCAGCCCTATTTTGTGTTTTATGTAGAGACAGGGTCTCACTGAGTTGCTTAGCGCCTTGCCCTTGCTGAGGCTGGCTTTGAACTCGTGATTCTCCTGTCTCAGTCTCCCTAAGTGCTGGGATTACAGGCCCAAAATTCACATTTTAAAAGTGTACAATTCATTGGGTTTCAATATATTCTCAAAGCTTTGCACCTCATTACTATCTAATTCAAGAACATCTTCAGCATCCCTAAGAGAAACCTTCTTGTATTCCCAAAGTGCTGGGATTACTGATGTGCACCACCACGCCCAGCTTCTCTGATATTTAATTGCTCCATAAATGCTACTTGCTTTCTTGTCTTTTCTTCTTTAAATGTGATGTTTCATCCTTTTCCATCTCTTACTGTTTATCCTCTGCAAATGATTTTCACTCATCCCCACAGATTCAACTGTCATTTTATGCCAGTGAACATTGTGCATTATTTTTCTGGGCTCCATTCTCTGGGCAACTTACCACTGTCATTCATACATATTTATTTTTTCATCAAATGTTAGGAAATGGCAATATTCTGGCTAGGGTACAAAAATCGATATAGAACTATTTGTAAGGTAATCTTTCTAGTATACCATATTATTAACCAATCAATAATTGATGAATTATTTGCTCACCTTGGACTGTTGGACTACTCCTTACCGTAATTTTACATAACTATTTTCTAATAATACAGTGTATTCAAACTTCACCAACACCCTTGCCCAAAAAATTGGACACTAAAAATTTTGAAAGGAACAAAGAGCCACAGTTTACAGTTTCTAATTATAATACAGTTCTGAAATTCTATTTCTATTTCAGTTACTATAATCAAACTTCTGTTCTATCAAGTTTTCAAAGCTAAAACCCTCAAAGCAGAAGTTTTCACTTACCTAATTGGCTACCAATGGAAGTACAGATTCAATCCATCTGTCCCTAAGTGGATATGTGTACCCCTGCCAGTCTGCCCTTTGTTTGGACTTTAAATTACTCCTTTTAAGCCGGGTTTCCCATGGAAGGGAAGCTTATAACAGTTGCTCTTCTAGTCTGATCATTTCAACTATAATAACTTATGATGCTGGACATAGATTCTGTGCAATTCTGCCAGAAGGCAGAAAGGAATTTCAAATTAGCTAAGCTTCCTATACCACTACGTATTCTGCAAACAGTTCTTTATCCACACAGTACAACTATCTGACCCCAACATAGTGGTATTCTGTAGTCAGCGATACCTCTTCTTCTAGCTCTAATCATTCATGGATCCTGCCAATTTGTCCACACATTCAAGAATTCCTAAAATTATCACTCATATATTCTTCCAATGAAACCAAAAAGCCTCTCTTAAATTTGAGAAAATGTAGACAAATGGGATTTCCACAGATTTGGAATCACACATCAACTTTTTTCTGGACATTTTAATTAAAAATATTTCATATGAATAATGATATTAATAATAAATAAAAAGCCAATATATGCTGAGTGCTAGGCATTACTCCAACTTCAATACATAGAATATTTAATTTTTTCCATAACTTTTTGGGGAGATTTTATTTTTCTCCCACCATATACATAAAGAACAAAGACTTGGAAAAGTTAAATGTCTTGCCCAGATAATTTGCCCAGTTCATAAATGGTGGAGGTAGAACTTGAACCTGGGCAGTCTGATATCAGAACCCACACTTGCAATGACTAAGCAAGGATACAAATAAATTTCATATTGTATGTTGGCTTTGATTAATTGATGGTTACTGTCTGAAGCAGGAAGTTGAAAAATAATTTAGTCACCAGATTCAGGCAGGCAGAGTGCCAAAACTGAGAAATCGTGTCCACTATGAACATATGAGAGTTATTCTCTTTGGCAGAAGGGGAATTATTTACCTATGGCTCTATTAGTCATCTCAGAAAAAAGAATAGGTTATTTAGGTTAGAGAAAATCATAGAATGTACTAAACCCTGTATTTCTCTATATTAATCTTATAACACACCAAAAAAAAAAAAAAAACCGGCTAGTAATTTGAGTTTGGTTTTACTTATTTTATTCCTCACACACCCTGATGGGGGTATTACTTTAAAAAAGAAATGAAGGAAGTAGTATGAGGAGGATAAGATAGCTGGAAAACCACCACTTGATTGGGTGATTTAGGGCAAGTTTTCCTTGTTTTTGTTCAAGAGTTCTCTTAAATTGAAGATAATCTGACTTCTGCCCTGACTATAATGAGGTTTTCCAGCAAGTAAAATGGGAAAAGATAGAAGGAAACATCATGAAAGCAAAAACCTTGGAACCCAGAGAAAGGCTCTTGAATCCTGCTTCTCAAAGAAAAGCTCAAAGAAGACTGAAGATCTGAGACATTTTCATGCAACATTGAAACAGAAGGTAAACAGTTCTCAGAAAGTTTCCAAGAAGTACAAATTATCTATACCTGCACTGAAAGGTCTGTATAGATACACAGATCAATAATCAGTCAATCAGTCAATCTGTCTCTGTTTTTTTCTAGGAGGGCAGGTTCCTAGAAAGAGAAAGGATCTGTGAATTCCCCAGGTTTAAAAGACCATAGAAAGTCTCACAGAGATATCAGTGTCTCATTGTGGCAGACTGAAGCAAAAAACCATGAACCCAAACAAACATAATTTCTTTACAAATGATAGAGTCTCAGGTATTATACTATAGCAACACAAAATAGACTAAGACATTTTACTCTACAAAATGTTAGACACATTCCCTAGGAAATGTGAAGGAGTGGAAATCTCAAATTAATAGAAATATTCTACCCTACTATAACAGAAATAAAGCCCAAAACAGTAAGAATGATTTGTATACAAAGATTCATTCTTGCCATATCCATTTTTATAATTTAAGAAATTAGGAAGAAGTTGCTTCAGCAATTTATGGCGAGATAATTTCTTACCTCAAAAGCGGCACAATACAAGTAGATTTCTGAATATCGATCACATGATCTGAAAAAAGACATTATTAAAGAGTGTAAAATCATATGGTGAAGAGAAAGACATCTCATCACCCAGGGCCATTAACATTAAACCTAATAAGGCAGTGAAATGTAGAAGGGCCTGTAGTTTGTTGATCTTGCCTTCCTATTCTCTGAGCTATATCCTATGACATGAAAATACTTATGGGCTAATATAGTATCTAAACTTAACCTTCCACATAAGAGAAAGTTTACTTCCTGAGGATAACTGGTTAAGTCCATTTAGAAGACCTAACTCAGGTCACAAGTGCCTACTTAAGGAATCAAAGCAATAAACTATTGAATGAGGCCCTGTGACATGTGCAAATATATGTGCTCCCAGTGCCAACACAACTCACAAGCTCTGTCTTGAGTGAATATTTTTAAATTACCATATTCAGGCCAATGATTCCAAATAACCAACCTAAAGTAAATAGCTAATCTTGCCTGTTGGAAGATTAGCTATTTAGCTATTTATTAGCTTGCCTGTTGATTAGAGCCAGTAAATATCCCACATACTACTTTGTGGCCAAAAAGACCAGGGAGGGAAAAGTGAATTCAGTAACTAAAAGCATGAACTCCTAAGATGGGTAAAAATAAATCTCTAATCTACAAAACAAATTTTTTAAAATGAAGTAATATTCAGGAATCTTAACATCTGCTCTTTCCTAATGGACACAGGAACATGTTAAGGTATCCCAAGTCCTTAAGGACACCAAATTCGGCTTTGTTGAAACCCTGGCTTAGGTAGGTCATCTCTAGATATAATCATGAGACAGTCTCCTCTTCAATAAGCCATAGCTCTTCAGTGTCATGGATAAATGCTTGTGCCATGACATCTTGCTTCAAGTGGCCTGCTTAGGTATGTATCCATGCACAGTATCTATGCTCTAGAAGCAGATCAGGTAGAACGTCAAATACTGAAAGTGGTGCCTTGCAAACTTTCCTACTGAAATAATGTGAAAGGCAAAGAAAAGTAAGAATCTTATGGGCAGGCTTAAGAGTTGTCAAGTACATGTTTGGAGTTTTCCTTGAAGTCCTTGTTTTCCTTGAAATTCATGCAGATTTTTCATTCTACTCTGTAATATTTTTTGTCTTAATGCAAATATAACACGGAGTAAAATTTTTACCTTTGAAAGATGCACTGTGTTTATCCATCAGATATACAGAATGCACACCAGCTTCAAGGTAAGGCTTTGTAGTCATTTAAAATGAATAAAGCTTTAATCAAAATCTTTCTTTTTTTTCTTTTTAGTGCTGGGAATCAAACCCAGGGCTTTGAGTTTCCCAGGCAAACACTGATATGAACCACTGATACATAAACCTATAGCTCTTTAACCACAATCTTTAAAGAAAGTGTGAATAAAAACAGGTTGTCTTTGTAGATGGTACTGATACAACTGAAAAGCATATATTCATTTTTAAAGCTATAAATATTGATATTAAAGAAATATATTATTTAGCATAACTATATCTCAGTGATACTTAGTGGAACAAATTGTTAATACATTGTGAAAAAATAATAAACAAAATAGTACATAGAATCTTTTCAAATCTAATGTCTTCCCATTCCCTCCAAAGAGAACCTACATTCACCCTGTGATTCCTTATTACCAGGATCTATTCCCAGACTAGAAATTACAAATTGATAGGTACATTTAAATTTTAGAATTATATTATTGTGGGCTTCTGATCATAAAAGTTAATTCATTTTAAACTAATGTGTAACAACTAGTAAACAGAATCCTAAGTTGCAGTGAGAAATTTTTATCAATATTTATGTTTATCTTTCCAGGGAGATGAAGATCTGGTATTTCACAATCTCTTTGGAAACTTTTTCAAATTGTATGCTGAATTTTCAACTGGTCTCTCATAGTCAATGTCTTAACCCAAAGGAATGTCTCTAGCAGATGAGAAAACTTGAGACAAATGTGCCTTTTTTTCATTGTCCTCAAATTATACAAACTGTCCCCCTAGCAGAGACATTGATGGACTATATATAGAAGAAAAGGTTCACTGGAAAATAACTGTTGGTGTTAAACTCAGAAAAAAATGGTATCTTTAAGGATAAACTAATACAAAAGTGATAAGGATTAAAGACAAAATAGTATTGAAAGAAAAGGAATTATAATAACTATTTTCATCTACAATGATTCTACCTTTATAGTACCCTACAGGAGGTTTAAGTATTGTTCCTATGGTGTGAGCTACCACATACCTCATTGGGGCCCTGGGCACTTTTCCTCTGTGGTCATTTTTCTTTATAAGAAAATAGCAGGAATAATATTTATGACTCTTTGGAATAACAGCAAGTATAATCCAGGCTTAATTCATTATTGCATATCCATTATTGTGACACTCATCCTTTCCCTTTGATTTTAAAAGAAATTAAAATTAAGACCTTTTGCTGGTTCCCTAAAGTGTTGTGGGCATTTGGCAATGTGCCTAACAGCTAATGTATAAGTCAGGCCTACCTATGTCAGATAATGTTAGTTAAACTGTAGTAACTATTCACTCTTTCTTCTAGAATAATACACACGCCCCTTTCTTTTTGGCATGGTACACAGTTTTCCAAAATAAAGACTGCTATTCTCAGGCCTTCTTATAACTATCTGTGGCCAGATATTAAGTTTGGCCTATGATGTGAGTGGAACTAATGAGAACAATCTTAGGTTGTGTTCTCTCTTCCTGCTGTTGGAATTCAAAAAAAGTGAGTTGTTTAGACCATGTACACAGGGGCAACATTCTGGCAATGCTAAAAATCAAGACAAACAGAGCTTGGGTCTCTGGTATCTTATAGAAACTGAATGATTTTCTGGATCACATTCACAATACCAGCCCAGATTTTATATGAACAAAAAAGAAATTTCCATTATTTAAGACTTTGGGGTGTTAGTCACATGCAGGCAAATCCATACCCAAAGTGACAGAATCATCTTCCACAGTGAGGAAACTGAGGATCATGTTGGATGTGTTCAACGTGGCTTAGTACGAACCTAAAACATGCCAGGGTTCAATCCTGGTCTATCCATGTTCTTCCCCAAACTGTCTGCCTCCAGAGAAATAAAAAACATGGAGAACAAAGCAAATGTGAGGAAAAGAAGAAGACCATAAACTTTATGAAGCAATAAGTGTCATCAAAAGAAAATCCAAACAAAAGACAAATGGAAAGGGAAAAAAAAGAAACAGAGTTAATGTGAATTTTTGCCAGCACCACATGACTTGACATTTTGAATTATGACTACTTACAGGAAATATTAGAAACTTTCCAAGAAAGAGATAGTTCACATAAATGATGGGTCTAGCACATTTTGCTTACTTGTTAACTTTAACTATAAATTTACATACTATTTTTTGGCTCTGATAATTTCTGATCTCCCCTGACATGAAGTATCATACTGACATGAGTCCACAAAGCATGTCATACAAAAAATATCTTAGTGGAAATGATTTACAAACCAAACCTGGTTGTTTCCTTCTAACACTTGGGCTATAGTTTCATCCCTCCAGAGCATATTCCTGCCTTGGCCACGTGTTCATCAGAGTGAACAAGAAGCTCTTCTCATAGTCACTTCTGTTCTTTTAATATACCAAACAGTCTAGTTATTCATTGAATTTTACTTTTGAAAGATGAAGACAATGATTATACACACCTGAATTTCAGATCCTTCAAAGATGCTACAAAGAAAATAAAGTTATCTACTATTTTATAAAAGCTATATTTTACTTAAAAGGTAGTCTTTCAATGAGTTTGGGAATTTTCTTCTATTCATTGTTCTTTAAAATAAACAAAGTGTAAGCATATACATTACCTGCTCCCTGATACTCTTACTTTTTTAGGAGAGTTCAGGTCATTTTAGAAGTCTTAAAAAAAATCAAACTTCTCCTTAAAATAAATACATAAACAAATATGTATGTAAAATGTTTATATATATGAAATACTCATTATTCACATATATATACTTTCTCCCAATAATTTTTAAACACCCATTTTTAAAAATTTTAGATATAACAGCATGAATCAGAAGACTTGTCTTGTGATTACATACCATTATCTACTAAGATCAGAGCTGGTTCACGAAGACCAAAAACCACTAACTTAAGTTGTATCAAACTCCGGCAGCCAGAGCCAGAGCTGGGTAAAGAAATGAAAGGTAGTGATCCTCTTTCTCTTATCTGAGGCAGCAGCATTCATATGGCATTAACCAAAGACAATTTGTTATGGTGATGAGGGAAAGCACTAGGATTTTATCTGCTAAGAAAGGAACCAAGCTTTATCATATGACTTGACTGTTCTCTTCATTCAGTCTGTATGTCAGCCCTCCTGCAATATGCAATGAGCAAGGTGTCCTGAGGTGAGAGAGGAGCTAGTTTTAAAGCACGGCAGGGATAAAAGCAATATCCTTTGTTATATGCTTGTTTCCACTACAGTCTATTATCTGTAATTTTTGTGGGTGCTGTTAAATGGACTATCTGGTTTCAAATGAAGTTTCACAAAATGTCAAGCAGATTAAAAAAATGTCTTGCAAATACCCCAATGGCTTGAAAAATTATGGTAATTCAAGAACAAGCAAACCACCAGGAAAAAAAGGCCAAGTTAATGTTATAGCTCCTATTACATATTTTTCAATAGCTATGTTACCTGTTTTTTAAAAAGATCGTCTAGTCGTGTACAAAAAGATCTGTCTGAAAACTTCAAACTTATTAAGAACACTATTTGAAATATGAGTTTACCTTCATCCTTTTACTCTGATTAAATGAATTAATAAAAATATCATTTTATTAATGAATTTCATGATTTTAGATATTAAATCAGGATTATAAGAAATACGACACTCCACTCTGTTCGATTTGGTGACACCCTTCCCCATTGTGAGTCAGCATCTACATATCTGAGAGAATATTCTACCTTTACTTTCTTGGGATTGGCTTATTTCACTTAGCATGATAGTCTCTAGTTCTATCCATCTACCAGCAAATGCCATAATTTCATTCTTCTTTATGGTTGAGTAATATTCCATTGTATATATGTACCATATTTTCTTTATCCATTCAACTATTGAAGGGCACTTAGGTTGGTTCCATAATTTAGCTATTGTGAATTGAGCTTCTATAAACATTGATGTAGCCACATAACTATAGCAGAGCATAATCATTTTTTAGTGATAGTCATGCTGTTCTTAAGCCAGTAATTTCTAACATTTCACTAAATTTAATATTAAGTAATTAGGAGCCACTTCTGTATTTCCTTAGTTAATAGAGAAAGTCACACACTATTGAGAAAACACCTCTTCCTAGTAAAAATGTCTGGTATAATTTATAGAAATCAATATAATGACAAACTGCAAGGTATTCCTTTATGAACAAACAGACTTGGAATATGCATAGAAAACATTTTTGAAGATTTGGCAAAGCAAGCATCCTATCCCATAATGAAGCATGGAGAGACTTCCCTCCTGTCTCAGCTTATGGTATCCATCAGATTTTGTTGACATGAAATACATAAATACTACTTTTTTCTTATTAGTCATTAAAGGAAGGGCAAAACAGAAGATATAGATTCTCAGTATTAAAAACATTATTTAATAAAATGCTTTAAAGGCTGTATCCCATAACTACTAATGAAGCCACTGCCTCAACTGTAGTATAATAAAAGAATTGAAAGCAAATCTCACAATTAGCATTATTCAAGAGACCACTTCCTCCACAGTTCATTAGCCACGAATGGTAGCAAAGACAGTAATGGCAGAGGTGCTCTTTAAGCTACAGATTGTCAGCAGTCTAAGATTTATGGATAGATGACTTTTAAAAGAGGTAAAACCTCAAGTATTTCACTAGAGGTAAGAAAGGAACAGGAAAATGTTTTGTACTTCAGAGGTTTTCATGACCAAACTCTTTAAAAATGATTTGTTGAAGGACGGATACACATTTTTTGAATGTGTAAAATTTGTCGACCATTTGAATGTGATTACAATAACTGCCCATAGAATGCTCCCCCCAAAAATATTTTTTTCCAAAAATAAATACATTTAATCTGTCAGAGTTCAAGTTGGATGTTCCAACATGGGTATGAATTATTGCGTTACAAAAGCAAATCCTATGATAGAGACATTTTGAAAAGGTTCTTTAGACATACATATTTCTACTCACAATATTTTGTTACTAAAAATAAATGTCACCAATTTAAAAAATTATCTTATATTTTTCCTTTACCTATATGCTTAACAGAATGGAAAACAAATTATCCAACCTATTTAAAATATTCCAAAGAATTTTCAGTAAGTTTTAAGATTGTTTTTAAAACGTTAAACTATAAACCTTTTTATTAGTTTGCAAAAACTTAGTAACATCAGAGAATACAGAAACACATCAAATTTCATTAACAGAGCATGTGAATGGAGAATGCTGTTTAAAACACAAGTATCTTGATTTTAAAAGCACTGCCAAAATATACTTCCTGAATTTGAAGGCACACATCTTCATAAAGTACCTTTTTCTACTATAACAGCCATTAAATAAATCTACCAGAAGATTTGGCAGGCATTAAAAGCACTAGAGAAACTTGAATTTAGAAGGGGACCATGGACGATTTGCTGCCTGACAAAAAGTTAAACCTTGATTTTCAAATGTTAATGAGAAAGTTGACAGTAACTCCAGGAAACTCAAACCTGTACAGTCTCTGTAACTGTCAATGCCCAAATGCTCCATGGAGCACTGAGTTTGCCTTGGTTTATTGGAAATCATTAAAATGGTGCACTCTACCCAGCTGATATTAATAAGGCCACACCATCCTTGAGGCCAGCAGTGCCTCTGTGTAATTTGCAGCAGCCCCCAATTATCTGTGGGAGATCTGCAGCCGGACTCACAGCCTGTGGAGGGGGTTCCACACGGGTAGACGCTTAATGAACAGACCGGCTTATAAACACAGGCTAATCTCTCCCACATGAGCACCTGAGGAGGATCACAAGTGACAGCTGTTTAAACTTTCAGAGAAACTAATGACCCCTAAAGAGGCAGCGCTTATCAGACTTGGAGTAGGTTTGATAGAGGAGAGTTACCATGGGGCTAAATGTTTATAATTGTCCATAAGTGCCTCGTTCTATGGCTTGGTCTTGGGAACTTTTATTGACACGGTTTCTTCTATTAATGCTTATGCTGGCAGACACAATGTGACTTGGTTCAATCTGTTCCTGACACTGAACTCTTAGGGCCACTAATGAGCATCTCCCCAGCCTCAGATCGCAAGCCATTTAAAACGATCAGCACTGTGGTTGGCATTCTGACCACTTAGTGAAAATCCCTACAGACACATACATTGTTTGGTCCACAAGGCATTTGTAAAGGATCAGCTAACCCCAGTGCTGGGCCTCATGGAGAGGTGAGGGATAGACTGGCCACACTGATGACTGGCTGGAGAATAGAGCAGGAACAGGTAATTAAGTGCAGATTGGCCAAAGGGCCATAAGTGAGTCTTAAAAAACAGATCTGGAGAGAAACAGCACATGGCAAAACTCACCACCCTCCTTTCCACCCATGAGCCCTCCTCTCCTCTAGTGTTTATAGCTTTTATGCACCTTTACAGCAGGACACACTCCCTGTTCTGAGTTGTCTTTCCATTCCACATTCCCCAAAATCACTTAACAGGAAGTACTCTCATTTCCAAGGAGGCTTTGCAGAATCTAATGTGATATAAAAGATATAATAGAAAGAGACAGAGATGAGGGAGATGAGAGAGAGATATGCTGGCCGGTACACAGCACTAAAGTGGGAGGCCTTGGCTAAACTAAATGAAGGAGAGGCTAGTACTAGAAGGTAACTGAACTGAAGCATAGTCTAGATGTCACCTGCAGTATTAATTTCGGAGGGTAGAAGGGAAGTCATTAACATCAGGGAAGATGGGATTAAGCTTTTCTTTGAGATCTATAAAATGCCATCAGTTTTTTAATGCAATTTTCTCAGGTGGTTAAATAGGCAAATGTTCTGTGAACAGATGTAAATATATTCAAATTCAGACTCCATGGCAGAGGAGGGAAACCATCCTGCTTGAGTAAGATGCTTATATACCTCTGACTGATTAAGAGTCTCCCATATTTAACTGAGAAACTGGCCTCTGACACCTAGAACCCCAGAATGCCGAAGTACTGACAGTGACACTCAGACAGAGAACCCTCCTCTCCATGGTTCTCCAGGGCAAATGGTATATTTGCCTGCTTTTTCCATGAAGCAAATGCTGAAACCTGCATAAGTCTTTGTTGAAGAGTTATTTTAGTCCTTTGTGGATTTTCGCTGGTTATTAAAGAATTATTAAAGCATTTACCTAAGAATAAACACTTAAAAATGACTGTCTTACAATCTGGCCCATTGAAAATATTAATTTTTGAAGTGAAAATTCCAGAACTAAAAGTATCTGTTATGGTTTAAATAGTAGCTGTCCCCAAAGAGGTTATGTGTTAGATAATGCAAGAATTTTCAGAGGTGAAATGACGGGATCATAAGAACTTTGACATAATCAGTGCATTAACCCTCCTATATGGATTAACTGGGCAGGTAGGGTAAAGCTGGAGGAGGTAGGTCATTGGGCCGCATGCCTTTGGGGTTTATATTTTGTTCCTGGTGAGCAGAACTCTCTCTGCTTCCTGCTACATGTCCTGAGCTGCTTTCCTCTGCCATACTCTTTTACCATAATGTTCTGCACCACCCTGGGCCCAGAGCTATGGATTCAGCCATCTAAGGACCAAGATCTCTGAAACCGTGAGCCCCATATAATTTTCCCTCTTCTATCTTGCTCTTGTCAAGTCTTTTGGTCATAGCAACAAGAAAGCTAAATCAGTATCTATATATTAAAAAGTATGTTGGCTGCAAATACTTACCTAGAAGTTCTTTAATATTATGTTTTATCAGACTTTATTTTTCTATTTCTAATGAAAACGTGTCTCAGAAAGCATGATTTGATTGCTGTAATATTTGCATTGCTATAATTGGCAACAGACTCCATTTGATAGACATTTCCATGTAGGAATCATTACAATTCATCTCTATTCATTAACAAAGGGGGGAAAAAGAAAGAAATGTTCTCTAATATGAGCATAGATGTTACTGTTAGCAAGTAATATGACATTTTGGTTAACAATTGATGTCTGCAATATTTTCATTGAATAAGTAACAGATCAATATATCATTAAATGACAGTTATCAAGGTCTATGTAGTTCTTTGACTGAAATTTTATATTTTAAAAAATGTATTTTCTGCTGGGTGCGGTGGTGCAAGCCTGTAATCTCAGCACTTAGGGAGGCTGAGACAGGAGAATCGCAAGTTCAAAGCCAGCCTCACCAATGGCGAGGTGCTAAGCAACTCAGTGAGACCCTGTCTCTACATAAAACACAAAATAGGGCTGGAGATACGGCTCAGTGGTCAAGTGCCCCTGAGTTCAATCTCCAATACCCACCCCCCCAAAAAAAGTATTTTCTGCTAATTGGCAAAATAAAATCTAAGTAACCTATCAGTCAAAATTACAAATTTATTTGAAATATCTGTCAAAATACCTGATCCTTAGCCCATTTATTGATTGGGTTATTTTTGTTTGTTTGTTTTTTGGTTTTTTGTGTTTTTTTGTGTTTTTTTGGTGTTTATCTTTTTGAGTTCTTTATATACCCTGGAGATTAATTCTGTGTCTGAGGTGCATGTGGTAAAGATTTTCTCCCATTCTGTAGGCTCTCTCTTCAAGTTCTTGATTGTTTCCTCTGCTGAGAAGATGCTTTTTAGTTTGACTCCATCCCATTAATTGATTCTTGATTTTACTTCTTGTGCTTTAGGAGTATTGCTAAGGAAGTCAGTTCCTAAGCTGACATGGTGAATATTCAGGCCTTCTTTTTCTTCTATTAGGAGAACAGTGTCTACTCTAGTGCCTAAGTCTTTGATCACTTTGAGTTGAGTTTTGTGCAGGGTGAGAACTAGGGGTTTAATTTCATTTTGCTACATATGGATTTCCAGTTTTCCTAGCACCATTTGTTGAAGAGGTTATCTTTTCTCCAATGAATGTTTTTGGCACTTTTGTGTAGTATGAGATAAATGTATTTATGTGAGTTTGTCTCTGTGTCTTCTATTCTGTACCATTGGTCTACATGTCTGTTTTGGTGCCAATACAATACCATTTTTGTTACTATTCCTCTGTAGTATAGCTTAAGGTCTGTTACGGTGATGTCTCCTGCTTCACTCTTCTTGCTAAGGATTCACTTGATCAACAAATATATGAAAAAATGCAAATTAAACATCTCTAACAATCAGAAAAATGCAAATTAAAACTACACTAAGATTTCATGTTACTCCAATCAGAATGGCAATTATCAAGAATATAAGCAACAATAAATGTTGGCAAGGATGTGGGGAGAAAGGTAAACTTATCCATTGCTGGTAGGACTGCAAATTGGTGCAACCATTCTGGAAAGCAGTATGAAGATTCCCTAGAAACCTTGGAATAGAAGCACCATTTGACACAGCTATCCCACTCCTTGGTTTATACCCAAAGGACTTAAAATCAATATACTACAGTGATGCAGTCACATCAATGTTTATAGCAGCCCCATTCACAATAACCAAACTATAGATCCAACCTACATACCCTTCAACAGGTGAATGGATGAAGAAAATGTGACACACACACACATGTATATAAATTATGTGTGAAATATGAAATTATGACATTTGTAGGTAAATGGACAGAGCTGGATAATATTGTACTAAGTGAAATAAGCCAATCACAAAAAACCAAAGGCTGAATATTTTCTCACATAAGCAGATGCTAATTCACAATAAGGGGTCACTAGGGAAGAACAGAGGTACTTTTCATTAGGTAGAAAGGAGTGAAGGGAGGGGAGGGGGCTTGGGGGTAGGAATTATAGTAGAATGAATTGGACGTTATTACCCTATGTAAATATATGATTACATGACCAGTGAGATTCTACATCATGTACAACCAGAAGAATGAGAAGTAATACTCCATTAATGTATGATGTATCAAAATACATTCTACTGTCATGTATAACTAATTAGAACAAATAAAAATAAACTTTTCAAAAAGTCAAAAGATGACTGATAAAAGCACACTGAAGCTTCCTATTCTCTTTCCTCTTGTCCCATAGTTAAAAAATGAATCATTATTGCTTTTCCATCTTATGTAAATATTAGTTTTGAATTTTATTTTCATAAAAGCCCAAATGAACTTAAAACTTCAGAGATCAGTATGCATCATGTTCTCAGACTCAGTCAATGGTTAAAAGTGACAGCAAACAGGGAAATGTCTATCTGTTTAAAAAGTAGAAAACATAATTGACTCATCCAAATCAATGGACAAGTAAGAATTATCAGAAAACTTTCAACCAATCAGCTTTGTTCAAAGTTTATGTTTGAGGATAACATTTGGCTACAAAGACTTGACAGAATCATTCTTTATCTACAGTGTTCATTTATGCAAGGAGAGCTAGAAATGGACCCATTCAAAGGACCAGACAACAGAAGAAACTGCTGGTAGACCAGCTCATTACCATGGACTCTCCGAAAGAATGTTTCCAGTTTCCTATCTTCAGAGTGGAACTCTGGCTAGAGCAGCAATGGCTCCTCCTTTGGGTACAAAGGCAATGCTAGAATCATGGTTAACCATTTATTCCTAAAATGGCAATGTTTAGGTCCCAGTGTGGACAAAGAATAACATAAAGTTCTGGGAGGAGTATATGGGATGGACAGACTTCTCATATTCAAATTCTGGTTTCTCCACTTTCAAGCAAGTCACTTCTCTCTAAGACTGTTGCCTATTTACTCACTTATAAAATAAGAATAATACATGAAGTAGGCTCTTTTTTTGGCCTGATCATCAATAATTCTGGTTCTTTTCCTGACGAGTACTTACTATGACTGAACGTTTCTGCTCTCTTGTAGTTAGACATGGCCTGGAAATTTGCTTTGTCTAGGTGTGTCCCTTCTCAGGAGCAGCATTTAGGAGCCAATGTGTGATTAGCATCCATCTCTCCCTTGTAACAACTGTAGGAAGCATGTCTCAAGTTGGGGCATATAACCTGAGTCTCTGAGTAACTATAATAAAGCTTTCTACCTATAGAAAGCTATTATTTCTAACTATAATAAAGCTTCATGTACAAAATATTTTGTACATGAAGCATATGCAAGAAACAAACTGGCTGAGGTCATCCAAAACCACTAGTGAGGGTGCCGTTACTATGACATAGCCTAGTTTATCCTAACTAACAGATAGAATTCTACATGCCTCACAGTATTTTTATGAAAAAAAAAAAACCTGACATGATATGTCTAAATCACTTAGAAGAATACATATAGCATTATAAATGTTTCATCATTATTCAACAAATAATTTTGAATACCTACTATGTACTAAACCCAGTTCTAAGTAAAGGAAATAAAATATGAATAAATACAATGGCATTAATCATACAGTGGGAGAGGGGTATGTTAATCAAATGATTACACAAAATTCCAACTCTGCAAACCAGGATTCCCTAAGGACTAAATGATACAGCAAAAGCATATGAGATAATTGACCAAGCCAGGGAGGCAACAGAGGCTTCCATAAGGAAGTGCTCATATAGTTTTGATTACAAGAAATTGGGTGGAGCTTTCCTAGGTGAAGGGAATTTGCATGCAAAGACCTGTGGTCTAAAGGTACATTGTACCTACAAGGGACCAAAAATTCTCAAGGTGGAATGGTGACAAAGGGAAAAAGACACACGAGAGTAGGCTGAAGAAATAAGTAGAAGCCAGGTTTTGCAGACTACTGAAGATTTGGTATTTATTTGAAGAACAATGGGAAGCTATTGAATATTGTAAGTGAAAGAGGTTTGTATATTAAAAGAATGACTCAGGCTAAAGAGTGACGGGTGGATGACAAGGTTTATAAGAATGATGGATGTAGAGGTTCAACAACCAAGAGACTATTCTAGAGTCTAAGTAATAGATAATGACTGCTTGTAACAGGATGGTGGTAATAGTGGAAATGGAAATAGAGAAAAAAGGATGGATTAGTTGGCTTCTTTAAAAAAATATGTTCATTCACCTCATCTGCTGGAAAGGAAGGAAGGAAAAGAAATCCCAAGGTGTTAAGTAGCTTATAGAATTTCCAGAAAGGTCAAAGTACCCAGCAGGAATCCTCCGCAGCCAGAGAGGAAAAGGAGAAACCTTCAATTATACTACAAGACTGACTATTCCAGTAGACACCTCATGGCTTTCATAATGCTAAGGATCAGACATCTTTTTAATACACAAAGTCATTTTTTATTATATTGAGTCATCTTTTCAATATACAAACCTTTCTCAAAAGACCAAAATCTTTACTAGCCTGCAAAACCTTGCTCCTACTTGTCTCTCTAGTCTAATATTTTGTTACTATTACCTTAGCTTCTCTGGAAGAACTAGTTATCTCCACAACCATGCCTTTGAGCAGGATGGAGCTCCTCAAACATAATGGCCACCTCTCATTGTTTGTGTCATCTTACAAAATTTATCTGAATGCATCTGCCTCACAGAATTAAAGAGAAAACAGCTGCAAAATAAAAAAGTAAATTCTGTCTTTAGGTTTTTAGCTTCAGTGTTATAGAAAAGGCATAATGGGGTGGAGGATGCGTATGATGTTGAGTAAAGCAGACTGAAACACCTGCCACAGAGAAAAATGAACTGAAATTTGTGGGGAATTTGGCATAAGGACTGAAACTAAACAAGGCTTCAAAACAACTCCTAAATTTGTTGGCTTCCCATCCATTCTTAATGGATGATAGATGCAATTAAGTGATTTTAACTTGAGAGCAGTAAACATGAGCTGGGTTTTGATCACATTGAAATTGAGGTAGCCTTGAGACAGCCAAAAGAAAACGTCAAATAAATGGTTGGATATGCAAGAGGTCTTGCTGGAGGTATAAATTTATGAGTCATATTGTGATAATTGAAGTCATGTATTTGTTTTTATTGCTGCATCACAAATTACCACAAATTTAACCACTTAAAACAACACCCATCCATTATGTCAATTTCCATGGGTCAGGAGACAAAGGCTTGGATAAACAAGGTTATTTGCTCAGGGTTTCACATAGTGTGATTGTATCAGCCAGGACAGCAACACAATCTGAGGTTCAGGATCCTCTTCAAGCTCACAGATTGTTGGCAGAATTTCATTCTCTTTAAGCCCAAGACTGATACCCACAGCTTCTGCAGGCTGCCTTCCCTTCCCTGCCCTATGACCCTTCCCAGAACATGGCAGTTTACTTCTATGAGGTCATCAATAAGAGAACTTCCAGTATCTCTCGTTTGATTTCTGGTTTTTGTCAGTGTTTGGCTTCTGTCACTAAAAGAGTCAACAAGAACAACTATAGGAGGAAACAATTATTTCAGGGCTCATAGTTTCAAAGGTCTCAGTCCATAGATGCCCGACTCCATTCCTCAAGGCCCGAGATGAGGCAGAACATCATGGTAGAAGAATGTGATAGAGGAAAGCAGCTCAAAACATGGCTCCAGGAAGCACAGAATGACTGAGCTCAGCCTTGAAAATATATACCCTAAAGGCATGTCCCCAATGACACACCTCCTCCAGCCACACCCTACCTGTCTACAGTTATCACCAAGTTAATTCTTATCAGGGGGTTAATACACTGATTACATTAAACCTCTCAAAACCCAATCCTATCATCTCTAAACTTTCTTGCATTGTCTCACATATGAGTTTTGGGGGGATACCATATATCTTAACCGTAACAATATCTCTTTCATTTTGAATCTCAAGGTTCTTTTAAAAGATTCACCTGATTTGGTTAGACCCTGTTATGGTTTGTACTGGAGTGTCTCCAAAAGCTTGGTCCCAAGCTGGTCACACTATTGGGAGGTTGTGGAGACTTTAGGGAATAGGACTTAGTTGGAGAAGGTAGGTCACTAGGAATGTGCCTTTGAAAGTAGATTTTGTTGTCTGTGACCACTCACTCCTCTCCCAACCCCCTACTTTAGGTCTCTGCTTCCTGGCTACCAGGAAGTGAGCAAATTTGGACTGCCCCACCCACCATGACGTTCTGGCTCACCACAGGCCCCAAATCAATTAAGTCAAGTGACCATGGATTGAAACCTCTGTAACCATGAGTCATAGTTAATTTCTCCTCCTCTAAGTTGATTTTCTCAAGTTATTTTGTCACAGTGATGGAAAGCTGACTAACATAGGCCCAACTAGGACAGTCTCCTTTTTGATTAACCATAGGGCAAATTATTAGGAACCCAAATTATATATGTAAAATATTTTCATTTTTGTCATTTAATGTAACCTAATCATGGAATAAATCCCATCATGTGCACCAGTCCTAACTACACTGAATTAAGAGAAAGGTGCAGCATGTATACACCAGGGGTTAGAAATCTTGGGGTCCATCATACACTTCTGTTTACAACACGTCTGAAAGGTGAAACTTTATTGGGAAAAAGTACAGTGTGGGAAGAGCACAGAGCCTAGGAAAACAACTATAAAGAATTCCAATATTTAGTAATGGTATGGAGGTGTCTGAGATAGAGGTAGAAGAGTAAAGGCTCCATTATTTTTACTGTTTTTGTAATTGAGGGACCAATATGCTTAATCATGTTCTCAAGTATGTGAAATAATTGATCAATTTCAGGCTTTGCAACTTAATGATAAAGTTTAATATGCTTGAGAAGGTCACCAACATTTTAGACTTTTAATGCAGTAGGGTAACTAAATGGAATAAATTAGAAATTACCCTTTAAAGTCCCTTTTAATAAAGGGACTTTATTTAAAGTTGTTGTTGATAGCAACAATAGTGACTTTCCTAAGGTCATCTAGCCAGTGAATGACAGAACTACAGTCTCCTGACTCTGAATTCAGCATTGGCTTTTTTCTTTAATTATTATTAGTCTATTCCACAAGACTTAAATTAGTTATGATGGTTTATCCAGAAAATTATTGCCAATATAGTGAAAGCAAAGGTATTCAGGAGATATAACTCTACTCCTAGCTTCATCCATACTTTAAGAAACAGTAAGGAAACCTGAGGATGTTCTAGGTTTCAAGAGAGAATCCTCATAGAATCTATTGCTTAACTCACTAGTTACACTTGCAAAAGGTATACTGGGGTCACCTTCCATGTGAATCAGAAATCTACTCCCAGATATGAACCCCCTGTTACTTTACTCCTCATCAAGGAGGCATGAGAAGGGTTGAAATGTTTTGTTGAGTTGTTAACATACTCTATCTAGTGATCTGAAAAGATTGAATATCTTTTTCCTTAATGTCTAAAACTTTTCCTTAATAATTTCCTGTATATAATCCATCCAAGAGGCCATAAACATTGACCAAAAACATTAGTTGATAATACATTATTCTACTATATGATAATAATACATTATTCCACTATATTGTCTCCATTTCTGCTGAAAACATTTGAAAATGCAATAAATTATATATATTAGTCTTTCCTCTACCTGTACTTTACATATATATGGGCACTCAATAACTATTTGTCATTCCTTCAAGGGGAAATGAATTGTCCATTGACTTTGGAACCAAACTGTACATTTGATTACAACCTCCATTTCAGAACAACTATGTGATTTTGCTTCTCTGAATCTCAGTTTTATTTCAGAAATACATGACTGCTTAGCTCCCAATATTTTCATAAGAACTTAATGAAATAACACATGTAATGCATCCTATAGAGTAAATACTTCTCAGTGTTTGGTCACTTTCTCTCCATGGCCTCTTGGTTCTTTCATGGGCAGCTAGCTATCCTTGTGTCATACTTGTGGACTTTTTTTGACATAATAGAGACATCCTGTTTTATTTGCATTTGTTTTTCATATAAATTGCTCCATTTTATTCGTTAAGAGCTAACTCTCTTACTGAATCTGAACTGATTTTTTTAGATGTTGATGGACCTTTATTTTATTCATTTATTTATATGAGGTTCTGAGAATCGAACCCAGTGCCTCACACATGCTAGGCAAGCACTCTACCACTGAACCACAAAATCAGTTTTTTAAAAAATCTATACATTCAAAAAATATTCCCTTGCTGAGATACTCATCTGAGAGTATAATGTGGGGAAGGAAAAACACCCCTTAAGAACATCAGGTACAACCAGAAGAATGAGAAGTTATACTCCATTTATGTGTGATGTGTCATAATGCATTCTCTTGTCCTGTATAACTAATTAGAACAACAACAAAAAAGAGGTACATGAGAAACTCCAAAAAGGAATGAAAACAGCATACATAGTCTGAAAACTCCTCCAGGTGATTCAGAAATCTGCCCCCAAGTGTAGACTGCAGCTGCCGTCTCCTCCTCCTCCTCCTCCTCCTCCTCTTCCTCTTGGGACCACTAGATGCACTACTAATAACTACTCTGGTGAACGTTTTATACTCAGCAAAATATTTTCTTCTTTGTAGAAAGGTCATTATTCATCAACAATCTTTTGTTGCTATTAAAATTAGTCTTAAGCTGATTTTCTTTTTCTATTTTCAATCATAAATGACCTGACCAGATTACTTTTTGAGCCAGGAAGATTTATTTTCTATTTCTTTTAATCAATGTCTTTAGTTTTAAGTTTAGTGTTCACTTTATGCATTTTATCTTCAAGATGTTCACATTCAATCAAACTTGTGACAATAACTATAATTATTACATTTTATTTTATTTTTTCAGTCCTTTGGTATCCCTTGCTAATGTAATGCACTTGCTGGCAAACAAAGACATGGTTCAGTTGTTCTTCATTAATTCCAATTCTTATTGGCAAACTGAGTTTATATTCAGTGACTAGCAGTTGGCCATGAGACAGAGCATCCTCAGTGAGATACCTCTCCATTTTCCCAGTCTAAGGACATGTGTGTTGGATAGTTAATAGGCCCTTTTCAATTATAAGATGTAGAGCACCATACCAAGTTGGCTTTACAAAATAGACTTTTTTGGCTCATGAGATATGGGTAGTTCAAAGGCTTGAAAGAGCCGAAGGATTTAAAATACCTCAGGATTTTCTTGACTAAAACTAGTAACCCCATGCCCCTCTCCCTGCCCTTCTCTTTCTACCTACACATCTCTCATCTCTGCTAGTGTTTGAGTGGCTGCGCTCTACCATCACAATAAGAATCTTCTTGTTCTCGGATTCATCGCCCACCAGCTCCATGAACCAAACAGTGCATTTTCATCTACACCTCTAAAAGACAATTTCTGAGAGGCCCCTGATGGACCCAGCATGAGTCCCACTTCATAGCCTAAATCATTTTAGAGGGGAATGTGGCAATACAATTTGTCTCATGTTCACCTCTGAAAAAAATAAGACACAGTGCCATAAAAGGAAGCCCCACCTGAATCACTCAGTTAGAAGTGGAGAGGATAAATTCCCAAAGGAAGGAAGAACTACACTAGACAAACAATGACATCATGTCCAGTGTCTCCATTAAACATCATAAATGTGAAAGTTAGCATTAAATTATATGGTATGAGGTCGTCAACTTTTCTTGCCAAGAAAAAATAGACAAGGATATGTGAGTGAAAGATATGGACTTTAATTCATAGTTTATTTCCTGAAGGAAATAATTTCTACCTCATTTCACTCAAGAAAAGAGTAGGTGTTTTACAAATCAAAACAGTTTAATTCAAAGTTATGCTGAATTATGGAAAATTTCCCTTAAAGAAACGACTAGTGGCCAAATGTTCTCTGATTGACAAAATAGCCAAACACTTACTCACAAACACTTCTGTGCTTTGAAGGAAGCCTGTGCTTTGGCATAGAGACCAGATCCAAGAGAAGAGTAAAGAGCATCATGAGTCCTGAACCAGCAGCACTCAGTAAATAGCCCACTGGAGATTAAAATTAACTTCTCCACCATTACTGAGAAAAAACATGGAATTTTTGAACATTAACTGATTAGGCACAGACAGACAGGCCTTTTATGATCTTTCCATATTGCAATACTAAAAGATGTGGAAAATAGTGTTAGCAAGATAGCTGAACAGCCCTTTTGCTGAGAACTGAAGCAGAGTAACCTATTCCTTACTACTTGAAATGCAGTCCATAAACAGGCAGCACTGATATCATCTGGGAACTTGTTAGCAACTGTAATCCCAGCTACTCTGGAGGCATGAGATAGAAGGATCACCAAGTTCAATGCCAGCTTAGGCAACTTAGTGAGACCCTGTCTCAAGAAAATAAAAGGGCTAGGGGTGTTGTTCAGTGGTACATAGCACTTGTCTAGAATATGTGAAGCCTTAGGTTTTATCCTCAATGCCAGATAAATGAGCTGGGGGGAGGGGGAGGGAGGGAGGAAGGAAGGAAGGAAGGGAGGGAAGGGAAAAATGCCAAATCTCTGGTGCCATCTCAAATCTACCAGATCATAATCAGCATCTTAACAATATCCCCAGGAAATCTACCAATGACAAGATCCCCACAGATTTATATTTGAGATGCACAGACCTAAAATAAGCCTATACAAGCAACAACTTAAAAGAATGCTACTATTAGGTCAAGCAATATGAACTAAATATAAATACTGGGACTTGACTGTGGCCAAACTGATAAGGAATAATCAAAATAATGGTACTTTCTAACTTAGAATACAGATCTTAAAAGGCAGACATCTAAATAAAGAAATCCTAATGTCAGCAGCCAGTTTTACTGAAATGGTGTTTAGGTAGGGATACACTAACAAACTGGAAACGGGATCTTCAGGTGGGAAGCCCTGCTCCTGTGTACACCGGCTCCTATATGTGCATGCATATGTGGATTTGTCATCTGTGTGTGAGATCATCTTCCTTTTGCCTCTCCCATCCCTACCTCCTAGATATTCTCCCTAGCATTTTCCTTCAACTCCTCTTGCCAAGAAGAAATAGAAAGATAGTCAACTAAACAATATTGCTTCAATTTGTAATTTGTAATACTCAAGGAAAAACTCCAGATGTTTTCCTAATCAAAAAAAACAATCTGACTACAATTAAAATCAAAGTGATATAAGAATAAATTTCTCTAAATTTCCTTAATACACAGTCATCTATAAAATGCCATGCTTTTTATCTTAGTATATTTTCTGTTGCAATATCAAAATAGCAGAAAGAGGGTAATTTATAAGGAAAAGAGACTTATTTGGTTAATGGTTTTGGAGATTAAAAAGTCCAAGAATATTGTGCCAGCATCTTCCTGGCTTCTGGTGAGGGCTTGGTGCTGCTTCAACTCATGTGAGAAAGCAGAAGGGCAAGCACATTTACACACAGGAGATAAAACAAGAGAGGTAGCTTTCATGAGGATAGAGGCCCCATAAATAACTCTTAAAAGTCCCCACCACCTCTCAACACTGTTACATTGAGGACTGAGCCTCAACATGAATTTTGATGGTAACAAAGCAATTCTCAAACCACTGTATTCACCTAACTTGAAAAAAAAATGCTTCTTAAGTCTTTTTGTCTTTTTGCATCCTAGAAATCAAGACACTAAGGAGTGACTGAGTTTCCTATTCCACACCCTCTTTCTATTAAGTGCACTTATTTCAAACTCATGCATATCTTAAACTGTGTGTCAATACACTAGCATTAGAACACAGTGCTTATTGCAATAATAAAGCATTTTCACCATTTGCTTATACATAATATATCTTTACCACCAAACTTTCTCAGATGCCTCTAATTTTTAAAAGCGGGGGGAGCAACTATATCAACTTAATGGAAAGTGAAAGAGTTCTAGATATAAATATTTTGTAACAAACATTGACAAATCCAGTTATCACAAAGATTCTATCAAAGAGCCAATAGGTTGAAGCAACGAGCCCTGCCCAGCTTGTTAACTAATCCCTGATTCAATAGTTATTGCTATTGCTATGGGCAAAGCTAGAACATACAATTTTGTGCTTTCACTAGTACACAGTGCTCTCTACTTATGAAACAGCATAAATTTTTGATCGACACAAAGAACTGTAACTCACTTCCATCAACGCCCTAGGAAATGAAATTTGGCCACCACAAGACAAATCTGGGCTCCAGCCAGTCTGTCATATTAAGTTATAATGGGCCTACAAAATCAAGACCTAATAGATGGGAACGCATACAACTAAGTACAAACAAGGTGATTTTATGAGCTTTCAACCTTGTCACTACCCTCTATTCAAGGACCAGAGCTAACTGAACTTAAGCATCAGGATAGTGTGTGACGGTAGGAAAAACTGAAAGAACACAGTACCTAGGCCTTCTCATATACACAGCATATTCTCTTCCTCCATGGTTCTCAAAGAGAATCATACTCCAAATGAAGAGAATCTGGTCCAGAATCCTTTATCAAACTGGCAAGCAATGCAGCTCACAGAAGGGGGCTTTGCCACTTCTCTCACACCTATACACAGGAACAGCTGAGGTGACATATTTTGCAGCTGTCACAGCTCCTGGAGAAGTTTTAAAGGAAGAACAGTAAATTATAGCTGACTAGCTTGAAGAAAATGAAGATGTTTGTAATATCTGTAATGGGAAGAAAATAACATCCCATTGAAACTTTAAAAAAAAAAATAAGATTGTTTCTTCAATGCTAGAGCTTATAAGTGGAAAACAAAATCCATAATAAAGTTTTCTAGAGAATGGGCAAAAGCTTGGTATGGCTGATTGTTTTTTGCTTGGTTGGTTGGTTGATTTTAACTATTATTATTGCTCTACAAACACATTCTAGAAAACCTAGAACATATTAATATCCTAAATAATGATCTATTATCCATTACCTAGTGATAATTACATTGTGTCAGACAGCTTTGTAAACTTTACCTATGCATAGATCTTTTAAGTCACACTTTATATAGTATATTATAATATTATTTTAATATTTAATAGAATATACCAACTATGTCATTTTAATGGCTACTTGTTGTGCCATCAAGTAGAGTATAATTTGTTTAACTAATCACATATAGATGCACGTTTAGATTATTTCTAATTTTTTATTGCATAAATAACCTTGTAGTGAACATGCTTGTACATACAGCTTGTTACATAACCCTGTGTCCTAGGGTTGGAATTGCTGAGTTGGCAGAAATAAATATTTCACGGCTTTTGAGATATACTAGTACAAGTTACTTTTGAGTAATCTTTACTTATCACAATACAAATTGTGTTTTACTGCCCAAGAAGTGAATTGCACTCAACCAGTAGGCTGAGTAGGCTGAAGTAATAAAACAAAGTCCTAATACATTTGGTGGGGCAGGTCTCAGATGGAAGGGTACACCTTTACTCATATTCTTGCTTACCTATTCCAATTTCTTTTACATTCTTAGAGTGGTTAGACAAAGTCTAACCCAACTCAGTAGTCTTGCCCAACTCAGAAGATGGCATTAAGGGCAGGTAGGTGAATCCTATGCAGTACTAGATAGGCAATTTGTAAGGTCACTCCAAAATGAAAATGTGGAATTGTGCATTCAAAAATTGAGAATGGCAAGATATCAGCAGAAGAGAAAGAACAAAGTACAGGGTCCTTTTGAGATCAGGGCCCTATGCAGCTACACAGGTCCCCTGCACAGAAAGTAGTGCTGGTCTCATGCTCACCCATGAGATTTTTGCCATGATTACATGATCAGATACAGCCAGCTTTTAGACATACCATTTTATTTCTCACAAATTCATATGCTTGCTCAAGTATAGGCAACTTATGCAACTGCTGATGTAATCATTTGTTAACTTCCCATTAACTGTATCCCACCACACCCTCCTTACATTTTCATAAAGCAGGGGGGAAATGCCCTAATTCTATAAAGGAATAATGTCATTATGTGTCAGTGAACAGTTTAAATTTACAGCAAGCACCCTTAACCCAATAATAATAAAACTTCATAAAAATCACACAAACCTCATTCACTAATGCCATGTTTCCAAATCCTACAAGTTTGTGTGTTTATAAGGATATGCTTTGAATCAACCAACACAGTATAGTTTACTTTAAGAAGTTTTTTAACTCAAAAACTCTGGTTTATGTGTTGACATTGAATTAAAGAAATCAACACAAAACTAAAGAAAATCAGGCAATATGCTGAAATTTGGCAACCAAAATGCATTCTATATTCAATGTCTCCTTTTTCTACTGCTTTTGGTTTGGTTTCCCTGGAAACATATATTTGCTACAAGCCAAAGCTTTTTGTGGTCTTAGCTACAGAGAAAAGTAGAAATAAATCCAGATAGGTAGTCAGAAGAAATTTTGATTTAAAACATGGATGAGACACATGCAAGCCTCAGAAAATGAGTAGAATTCTGACTGGCCTGTGAAGTCCAGAATATACTTTGCAAGTGTGATAGTTTATTCCAAACTATGGGTACATTAACCTAGGACAGATAGAAAATGTTTATGTTGGCAACAATATTTTTAAAAAGTCTTTCAGTAAAACATTGGTATTTTTATTGGTATTAGTTTATTGATCAGACGTTTAATATTACTAAGCAGATTTTTACTGGACACTGATTTCATGGCATTTATAGTTTTAGGTACCAGGGCTACCAAGGAGTTTAGATTAGCTCATTACCACATGTGGCAATATTAATTCACTTAGCATTCAACACACCCCTACAGGGCAGCATCTTCTCTGTGTTAGACTCTGGAGACACAAAGTTCAGTCAAATTTAAATCAGTAAGACTGTTCCTGTAAGGTATAAAATGGATGGGGCAGGGTAGGGGGGCCAGTGAATCTATCCTAAGTAATCCAGTAAGACAAGGCTCCACTGAACAACTGTAGGTTTCTACAAGTGTATTCCATACAATTTATGAAAAGAATATGAAAGTGCCCTGAACTTAATTTTAATTACAACAGTCAAAAAAGAAGTAATAAAGTCATGTGAGTAAGAAATACACGAGAAAATGAGAATGAAGGAGTAGACAAATAGAGGAAAATAAAATTAAAGAAAGAATATAAGGGCAAATTAGAGAGGAAGGGAAAAATATAGAAGGAAAAAAATAAGAAGGAAGGAATCAAGATAAAAACTGCTATGAAGAACCAAAGAGATTACTGGGTTCAAGTGCCTGTCTGAAGGAGAGAAATGGAGAAAGTAGACACTTCTGTGAAATATTTGCACAAAAACAGGACAACAAGTTTATTCCATAATTTCCTGGGTCCATTCTGTAATTGAGAGAATCAGGACCAATCCACAGGGAAGGACATCTGTGGAAAGGCTGTTCAGTTCTTGGAAGGCCATGGTCCCATATGAGGCATGTAGAAGAGAGCAAGCAGGATGTAGGATATGCAGTCCAAAGATGGCTTTTCTTATGCCTGCCAATATTCACACCTTTGTTTTATCTAAGAAAGGCAATTTGTCCAAAGAGTGATTTAGAATAAAATCTGTGTCAAATGTTTCCTGTTACGATTTTTTCATTAACAGAAATGAATTTCAAATGTCACCATCATTATTTAAAATTGATGGCCAATATTCCAACCTTTTAGGATGAAGACTTGTCAGAGCTGTCCCAGATAGAGAGAAGCACTTGTCCATGGACCAAGTAGTTACCAAGGAGACTGAGTCAATAAACATATCATTTGTTAAAGAAGCCAAGATTTCTTATGGAACATGATATTGGCAGGCAGTCCATTTTGGATTATTACTTGGGTTTGCATTTAAAACAATGTTAGCAGACAGATCTCCATAGTCTCTAAACACTCACTCCTCTAAATGCTTCAAGAACACGTGTTCATGCCATTATCTATCAACCACTGCCTCAGTAAACATAACCACCCGCAGTTAGAAAAATCAGGACAGGCCGGTGATGGGTCTGCCTTTATTTAAAAATGTACAGTAGACTAGAATGGAGATTTAAATACTAAAAAGTAACACTACACGTTTTAACACTACAGGTTTTCTACCAGTGAAGTCATACATACATAGAAACTCAAGAAATGAAAAGCCAGTAGTGCTTATTTTTTTAACTTCTGACTTTGTGTTTTGAAATAACACTCTCATTCTTTAGATGAGAAGTAGGTAAATACTAAGACCAAAGAATGGTATGCAAATTACAGCCTAGCACCCAATGTGGTTATCTTTCCTACTCACACCAGCCACACACATACCCCTCTGGCACTGGCACTATCATCACGCTTTGCTGATTTCAGTTTCTCTTCAGTTTGCAGCAAGAGCAAACTGCAATACTACACATTCACAGCAGCCACTGTTTTCACTGAAATAAATTTCATTCTGTGGCAAACTAAATTCAGGAACTTATAACATAATCACTTGAATACTAACTTTAAGAGCCCTGGGTGAGTCTAACAAGTTTAGCCCCTGCATGCATCCTCAAGTTATTCTGACTTGGGAGTGCACAGCATGTGAACCTTGGGGTGTCTATTTACTTGGACCAAAGCAAACAGGATCTTTTGGGACATTCAAAACATCATCTGCAGAGCCCAGGCCTGAAGATCACAAGAAAAACAAAATCTCCTAGAGTATCTTTTACCTAAATTCATAATTAAAATGGATTGTTTGTCCCCTCAATGTACACACGCATGGTTCTGCCAGTCACTTTCCTATAAAACAGGTGCTCACGATTTCAGGTGATCATGAGAGCATATTATAAGTGCTCATCCCTCAAGCCTTCTGTTGGCTGAGTGCCCATGGAACTTTTCTCTGCTCAGCTGCTTTATCCCCAGCTGCACACCAATTATTTATTGGAGGTCCAGTTATGTGAACATACTATGGAAAACCATCCTTTGTTCCTCCTCCTAGGACTCAAAGTACTTTGGTTATGGTCCTACTAGTACTGTTGTCATTGATCCAAAAACACAAACCTTCTAAACGTGAGTTGGAGGGTAAAAGTCAGGGAGGGGCTCCTTTCTGGGTAGTTTTAAGTGTGCTTATCAAGTTTCTTGGAGGTTGTGCTGCTTAAATTTTGTAAGGAAACACTGTTGTGCTCTTCTCCCTCAGGATAGTAATTTGAAGTATTAACCAGAGATCCTTCAGCCTGGAAAACATCCCTAGGGCTGTTCCAAGGCCCTATGAAAGCAAGCAGCTATTTTTTACCCTCTTTACTCATAGTGCAGAAAGTTCTCACGTTTGGTTTGCAAATTGCATTTGCTGAATTTCTGTGGCAGCCTTTCACACAAAGAGAGAAGGGGTTTTGTAAACTGAGATTAACTAAATAATGTGGTCTAATCCTATCCAGTTTGTGTTTATGCATGTTCAACCGTGGGATTTACAGCCTTAGCTCGTGGAAAGACAAAATAAATGTAGTGAACGCAAAGAATCCAGTCTTTGTGTTTCTGGAATTAGGATCAGGTTCAGGTGGGAATCAATTGGAAGACAGCTGAAGACAAGACACGGGGATGGAGAAATGGATACCCATTTAAAAAAATATTTCAAAAAAGAAACACCCTTAAATACACTCCCTGCAAGAATGAATATACTGACAAATTTGTTTGATAGAAAGCCTTGTTCCTCAGCCTTGTTCCTTCCTGCAATCATTTTCCACACTTTCCGACCTTATGTTTTGCCACAAACACAATGCCAATGTTAGACTCACTCTGTCTCTCTCTCTCTCTCTCCACCTCTCTCCTCATACATCTGGAAGATTCTTGTACTTCTAACCCATCAGGCTCATCAGTGAAGAGATGACAGTAATTGACAGAAGGGCAGTGACTGTGTCCTGAAAGGTTAAGAGTAGAATGTAAGCTATGTCTACAATGTTCCCACCAAGTCTATTCTGCCTTATTAAGCTGTTTCAAAGACTACATTCATTCTTTTCCACTCCAGATCAAGTTGACTGATAAGGAGCTTTTATTATTTCTTCTCACCTGGAAAACAAAGGATCTACTTATCATGAGAGGTTCTTTTGTTAGATGGCATATGTCCTTTGTGCCCATGTTTTCCTTGGGTCCTTCATTGCCTCTTTGATTCTACCAGCTTTCACCTTGGGAGAGCTGAGGCCAGCCAAACGCAGAATTGATAGTCTAACCCATTAAAGGAAAGAAGGTAGGATAGGAAAGCTTACAATCTGTGTCCTTATTCCATTTCTATCTCTTAAATGACAGTGACATAACAAATTCGATTTATGTGGAAGGAATGTAAGAGAAGCAGGTCTATTTTGTTTAATGTAGTAAAAATATAGGATAAATGAAGCTAAGGAGCATACAGAAATCTTTCTGATTACAACATCAGAAATGACACTAATGATTTTCAATGAAGTGAAATACTATGTAAACATTGAAATGTGAAATAATGAAGAATATTTAGCAATATTGGATAATGTTACTATTATATGAGTAAGTTAAAAATATAAGGTAGAAAAGAGATTGCTCACCTCTGGATTAAATATGACAGAAAAATTGTTCCAATCTGAAAGTTCAAATTACAGTACATTTTTTCGCTTAAGATATAAATCCAAAAGGACAAAATAAAAGGAAAAAGAAATTACAACCAGATAGAGATATCAACAATGTTGGAAGCTGGAAAGTAGTAGACAAGGGAGCAATATCTGGCCAGGTAAAGCAGGGGGGATAGGAACTGAAATAACTGCAGAGGGGTGCCCAGAGTCATCCAATTTTAAGGAGTATTCCATTAAATACTGTAATGCAGACGGATGAATGGATGGATGGGTGATTGGGTAGACAGTTGTGCATACATACTTTGAACTTCAAGAAAATTCAGTTCAAAGTATTTTATAAAGTGAACTTCAAAAATTTTGGCTAATGGGGAATGATATTGGACAAATCATATTGTTACATTGTGTGCAGGTATGAATATGTAACAGTGAATCTCAAAAGTACATATAATTATTATAATGCCCAATAAGAATATGAAAAAAATGGTGGTACTATATTTTGTAAAATAATTTGGGAAACTATGTATCTTCTCACTTCTTGATATTGACATCTAAATTTTTTCATCATAAGTTTAAATATTTGCAAGCATAACATTAAAATATTTTTAAATTTTAAATCCCAATTTTGAATTAAACAATGGAATTTTAATAACAGTATAATTATATTGAAAATACTGTTGTTAATTAGAAAAATAGGGCATTGATTTTTTTGTCCCGATTAAAGGAGGTTTCTTAAAGTTAGTTTATACCTGGAGCAATGCTCCTTATAAGATTTGGAGTAAGCTAGCAGTAGATCTCTCCTTTGTAAAACGCAAAAGGAGTGGTTATGAAAGAGGTGGGAAAGGAGAACCAAGATATCATCTTCATTTCATGTGTGTTCCAAAGCTCCATCAACTTTAGGAAAGGATATTTGGAGAAGATGAGGATCTAGAAACTGATTTTTTTCAGTGGATTTAATTTGGTTTGAACAGTTCAGCAACCCAATCATGCTATCAAGGACTCAAGTTACCCCCAGCTTTCTACTTTGCCATCCTTAGTGTAAGCACTTTCTTTTCAAGTTTTCCTAGCATCCTTCACAGCCACAAAATGAGAACTATACCTCAAACCACACACAGACACAAAAATGTTCAAAGAAAGAGGCCATCTCTTCCTGTGTGTAACTCATAGACAAGAGAGTCCTTCTTGGAAACACCTGACTTCCCTTCAAGTCCTATTGGCCAGAATTACATCACATGCCTAAGCCAATTGCTAGCAATGGGAAATAACCATGATTGACTTTGACCAATCAATATCCATCTGGGATGATGATTGGATCAGCCCCTTTCTCCAAAGCACATAATCATGGGAAGGGATGTAATACCTGAACATGCTTGAGATTCTGAAAGGAAAGACAAAGGGAGGTGGGCATGTGCAAAACAGTGCCTTCAGAAACAGACATTTCTATAGCCTAAAAGGAAAAACATCAGCATGTTTACGTCTATGAATGATTTTTACATTCTTCATTTTTTTCTATTTGAATTTTTCTAAAATGTACAATAAGAAACACAAAATGATAAAAAGTTGCCAAAATACTTATTATAGAAGATTAGCACTGATAATATTTGGATGAAGGCAAAACAATAATCTATGTTTGATTTTTTTTTTTTTTTTTTTAGTAGTGGAGATTGAACCCACTGACTGGTGTGTTCTGAGCAAGTGCTCTACAACAGCTACATCCCCAACACTGATATTTATATTCTTCAAGGCTAATTTATTTTATTATTCTTTCACTGTGTTTTAAATGTACTCTTATTAAATATTCAACTAAGAAACTTGGGATTATATTAAAAATAAAACTTAAATTTTTAAGGGAGAAAACAAATTTTTCCAGAGTACTACAGTTGAGTTTATGTGAAATTTGAGTTATCTGAACCATGAGTAATTAGCTTTTACTAACAAATGATTTTTTAAACATCACAGGTAAAGGTAGATTAGAGCCACTCTTCGTGCCTGTGCTTAAATACATTCTGGTAACTGAAGCTCAGGAGATCTGGTTTAAAGTATAATACGCATCTCCCTTTTTGAAGGCAAAGAAAAAAACTCTGTTAATGTTGATTTGTGAAGGTGGAAAAGAAGGTAAAAAGTCACGTGATCCATTCTCCCATCATATTTGGGACTAAACAAGTCTAGAAAGATAAGAAATATCTGAGTTTTTTAAATTGTCAATAGCAGATTCACAAGTTTGGTAGTCCATACTAGGTTCTAAATCCATTACAATCAGATTTTGCTAATACATCTGTGTATCAGGGAAAAGTAGGGGGCTTGAGATAAATAGGATGAAGTCTCATTGAGTACACTTCATAAATAATTGCCATATAAATAATAAACCACATGCACTATCATTGAAATAGAAAGAGTCACCACCCAATGTAAAGGGTTAGGATTGAATCCTAATATTCCCACTACATGGAAAACAGAGCACCTAGCATCAGGCACCAAAGCCAGCCAACAATCCCTTACCAAGGATACTGACAGCTATCCCTTACTAAATGCATACTGTTTGCCAAGCGCTGTGCTTTATGTTCATTGACCCATTTGATGCACAGAAAAACAAAGCACAGAAAAGGTTAAAGTGACTCACCCAGGTCACACAGCAGTTACACATCAGAAATGAGATCTGAACTCAGGCAATGTTCATGTCTTTTACATGCTACAATATACTATCTTGGCTATGCTAGAATACAGACACATGGGGTCATTGTAACACACTGAGGAAAAAAACTGATTTAATGCCTAAATGGACCAGAGTCTGAATCCTGGTTGTATCATTTATTATCTTGCACTATTTTTTTAGTCCATCCAATAACTTATTTTTCCTCCTCAGTAAAATGGAACAATGAAACCTAAGGAGGAAGAAAGGTCTTCTAAGGTTTAGAAGCCATTTCTATCTTGGGTTAAGACTCTACTTAACCCAAGAGTCTGGGCCAGAGAAGATTGCAGTGGTTTACTCTACAAGAAGCACTTGAAACATCATGGTCTTGAGCTGATGACCACTATAAACATGAATGGGACTAAAGAGGGTGCCAGTTATCACACAGCTCTTCTAGGTATTGGGGTCCCTAAGAAAAGTGATTTAAAGGATACAGTGCTGTGCAATCTGTAAAAAAATGATACAATTATCATCATCTCATTAGTGACAATAGTAGAAAAAGTACATGAACAGAAGACATTAAAAATAAGTGTTTGAGGGACAAGCAGATATATGTATGACATTAGTATATGTTAAAGTACTATATTCACATTTATCTTGCAAATCTGTCCAACATGCTACCTGAAAATGTAAAGACACAGCCCAACAACAAAATAAAATTCAAAGAATCAATGACAAACTACAGGCAAAGTGAGACCTGTTTTTACATTTATTGTCTATACAAGGAATAGAAACCTCAGAACCTGATGAAGCTACATGGGCCTCTGTTCTCTAGCTCTTGGGGAAATAATTAACAATTTTCCCATTTTTTATAAAATTCTATTGGAAAACATAAAAGAAACTTTGAATGAAGCCAAAGAATGCTTATAGATTTACTTTTTAAAAATTGCAAGATATTTTTGCCAATTGAATCAGCAAAGATTATAAAGCAGCAGCACCCTAATCTGCTTTAGGATTTTAAACACTCTTAATCATGTACATAAGAAATAATTAAAGAAAATACAAATACGTCTTTATGAAGATTTATGGACATGTAGTTAAATATGAGAGTCACATAATTTATATTTCAATTATAGCAACTTTCTACTTCAGCTTCAATCAAGCTTCTAAAATGTCAAGATCAGTGATTTCTGATTCCTGTTTTTCCTGACAAATCTCACAGTGAACACTGACATTCTTCATTCTTCTAATGACTTTCAAATCACATTCAAAATTAGGGACATTTTTCTTAAAAAACAAAAACAAAAAAACAAAACTTTATCACCTACTGAAATGCTTCCCAAGCCTTCTGAATGGGAAATGTTGGTGGAGGGACATTTTCCATGTTTATGTCTTCAGTTTTTCTTTCTATAAAATTATATGTACACACACACACATATACAAAAACATACACAGAGTCATTGACTCTACTACCACATGGATCATCACCAGGTGACAGTTTTTGCCACTCCCCAAACAAGCATGCTACTTTATATATTTATTTCTTTGACATACTGTTTCCTCTCCCTTTTCTGTTCCAAGAACTCCCACTTTCTTGCCAGGATTCATGAACCTATCTTTACCAAAGTTTAATGAAGAATACTTCCTACCCTAATGTTTCCATCACACTTACCACACTATTGCAAGAGTACTGATTCATCTCCCCAGTATATTAGGAGCTCCATAAAATAAAGAACTGCCAGTGCCATTGTTCACACTTGTAACCCCAGTGGCTGGGGAGGCTGAGACAGGAAGTTTGCAAGTTCAAAGGCAGCCTCAGCAACAGTGAGGTACTAAGCAACTCAGTGAGATCCTGTCCCTAAATAAAACACAAAATAGGGCTGGCTCAGTGGTCAAGTGCCCATGAGTTCAATCTCTAGCACCCCCTTCCCAAAAAGGACCAAGTCTTATTTACTCTTGTAGGTTCACTATCTAGCAACATGTCTTGTACATGGCGAAGACTGCACTTTGTTTTTTCAACAAATGAGTGAACAAATACCAGGAAAGACACATGAGAACCCACAGTGCTATTCCTGCTTCCTCGCATCATTTCTCAGATAGCTCCCAGCTTTCCTTTTCATTCTCTTTCTTCATAACACAGAGTAAAATCTGGGCAGTCCTCTTACATATCAAGAAAGTAATTTACATCTTAGGAGAAACTCGGATCTCTATGTTCCCCTCCACAGCCCTGAGGGAGATGGAGACACACACACACACACACACACACACACACAGAGTCATATACTGCATAAGATTTTGGTTGACAAGGACCATACATTGGACAGTGATCCCATAGGATTATATCACCTAGTCATAGCCATCTTATTCTGTGTAAGGACACTCTGTGGTGTCTGCACAGCAAAACTAGTTCTCAGAATATCTTTATTGTTAAGCAACACATGGGTGCATATTGCTGCAAGATGAAGAAACACAGAAAAATCAAGCCATTTGTTTACATGAGCAAAGAACCACCATAGATCCAGAATAGAGTAAGTAAACAGAGCCAGAGCTCTTTTGCATGCAAATCCAAAGCCACTCACATTACTTGGCCAGTATAGCTGTTTCCAGGTGCACATTTATGGTTTTATTCAGGAAATCTTCAAATAAATGTACTTATGTGACATTGCAGAATAAAAAATACTTGAATGAAAGAGACTAAATTGGTCAAATCTGTGCCACTCTCTCTTTGGTGTTGAAAAGGCCAAGACAGAACATTGTTTAATGGATACTTATACAAAATAAAATGCTTCCTGAAAAAAATCCTTCAGTTTTCTGGAGCTATACATATTTCTACACACAAGCTTAACATCCCAAGAGGCTTTATCCATCTTAAACTATTGACCAATTTTATGAGATATGCATGAAGTTTAAAAAGAGCCAGGTTTAGCTGGCTTAGGAAACTTGCAAACTTCTCAATCATGTGTTATTATTTTTTAAGTCACTTTTGAAAATTGCTATCCTGATTCAACTATAAACTGTTAAATAGCATTCTTTTAAAAGCAAATTAGTAAAGCAAGTTTGGCATCCTGGTAAAATGTGCATTTTCTAGGTCTTAGTTTTTTTCTTAACTAAACAACATGAATCTTATGGAGTGGAAAAGCTTTTCCGCAGAATTCATTTTCCCTGTTTCAGTAGCTGAGGTGACTCTGACAAGCTGCTTATCTCTAAGTAGTCAACGAACTATTTCAACCTTAGTGTCTGTGTTCAGTTCACCGTGGCTAAGACTCCGATGCTAATCAGAAGGGAAACTTCAGTTAACAATAAAAGTCGCAATTTAATGAACACATGCAATATGTGAAGCACTGTCCTGAACATCTTCTAAATGAAATCTCATAAACCTCACCAATGCCCATTGAATCTGGCATCAATATGTAGAAGGAAACTGAGGCGCACAGAAGGGAAGCAATTAGCCTGCATTCAACTAACTGGTAAATAAAGAATCTGTATTGAGGCTTGACCCCATAGTCCATCTCCACGGCACATTTTCAACTTTATGGCACTCAAAGGCTCTGCTTTCAGTCTCTGTGTGAAAGAACCCAGAAAGAACTAACTCCCCAAAATACATACATACATAAATAAAATTTAAGAATCTGTAATCACCTATGTTTTTTCCCCTTAATTGGAAGGAGATAATTGTTACCAGTACCCTTTGTTTCTTTTTTCTTTCTCTCCTCTCTCCTCTACATTTCAAACTAACTTCCTCCAGACCGAACAGCTGGCTTAATTGAATATAATAACTAATTTATTTAGTGCATTTCCTCAACAATAAAATGTACCATTGATTTAATAAAAACTGTGTGGTGAGAAAATCAATCCGCTGCTCGATTTATTTTTAAATTGGTTGTAAATTAGTATGTGAGTGTGGGAATAAAAGAAATATGGTGACATAAGCTATAAGGTGGCTGACTCAGTGCGTCCTCAGTTTGCACACTTGGGCACATGGTCCTTAGAGGCATGAACTTTGTTTCACACATCAAGAACTCTAAATACATAATTGTGGGATAAACACATGAATGAACATTTTCCAGAAGCAATTTTATCTCGTGAATTATTTTCAGCAGAATTTCACATGAACATAAATTTAAACAAATTTCACAATAGCGCCAAACTGATTCCATTTGTTCCACATCTTTACTAACTTTGGGAATTGTCAGACTTTTCTATTTTAGCCATTATAGTGAGTACGAAATGGTACCCTTTAATTTGAAATTGCATTTTCATGATTAAAGATGTTGAACCCCTTTCTTTGATCTTCTTTTGTGGAGTTCTTATTCCTGTCTTTTGCTTATTTTTGTTAATTTTGTTTTTATTTTCTATTAGTAGGAAATCTTCATATTTTCTGCATGTGAGTCCTTTGTCAACTGTATACATTGTGAATATTTTCTCCCAGTCTACGATTCATTCGTCAGTTCCCATTCGGGTTTGTTGAGGTTTCTTTTGATGATGTCTTTTGATAAGCAGATTGTTAATTTTAGAGGTTTATTTTATTACATTTTTCCTTCATAATTCATTTTTGTCCTCTCTAAAAAATCTTTGCTTATCTCATAATCACAAAGATACTCACCTGTGTTTTCTCCTAGACATTGTACAATTCTTTTATATATAAGTTTGTGATCTGTGTCAAATTAATGTGTACTTATGGTGTGAGGTAGGAGACTGAAGTTTGCATTTTCCAAATCAATATTCAGTTGTTCCATTACCATTACTTAAAAAGATTCCTTTTTTTTCCAATGAATTCCCCACTGACTACATGCCTTGATGAAAAAGCATTTGATTGTATATGTGTGAATCTATTTCTGGAATTTATCTGTTTTATTGATCTATTTCAGCTACCCTTATGCCAAATGCCCTAATGGCTTGATCCTTAAAATGAACCCAGAAATTGGGTAACACATAAGTCTTCATACTTTGTTTTTTCTCAAGACTGTTTTGGCCAAGTTAAATTCTTTGCATTTCTATTTCAATATTAGAATTTTTGTCAATTTCTTCAAAAATTTCAGAATTTATCATTACTTTAAAAACTTTCATTGGAACTATAATTGAGAATTGGTTGGATCTATAATTTGGGGAAAATGAGCATCTTCTGTTTCTTTTTTGTTCATTTTGTTTTGTTTTGTTTTCCATTGCTAGGGATTCAAACCCAAGCCTTCCACACACTAGGCAAATGCTCTACCACTGAGCTATATCTTCAACCCCCAGAATGAACATCTTCATAGTATTGATTCCAGTGATCCACAAATGTGGTATAAATCTATTAATTCAAGTCTTTAATTTTTCTTAGTAATGCTTTATAATTTTCAATGTAGTGTCTTACTCCTTTTTCATTAGCCTCATTCTTAAGTATTTGATTCTTTTCATACTACTGCAAATAGCATTAATGTTCAAATCTCAAGGATCCACAATGTGGATGTTATATATACCTAATGTTTAAATATATGCAAACATAAAACCAGGTATAAGTATTTTATATTTATAACTCATATGAAACTATAAAGCAAATACTTTTATAACATAAATTAAGTTAAATGAAACAAGAAGACTGTGAAAATCAAATTCACAATATCAGTTTAAATAGATGGACACTAATTGCCAACCAAACTATTAATACAGTGTGGGTTCCATGACACTGGTTCTTTTGAACTCAACAAGCCTAAAACATAGGACACTGCTATAGTTTAGATATTAGGTGTCCCCCAAAAGCTCATGTGTGAGACAATGCAAAAAGGTTTAGTGGCAAAATGATTGGGTTATGATAGCCTTAACCTTATAAGTGCATTAATCTGCTGCTAGGTTTTTGGCAACAGATCCCCTCCTTTCCCTTCCTCCCTTCCTTCCCCCACGTATTAAAGACAAAGCACCTTGTAAGCCCTACCACTAATCTAGAATTATTATTTAAAATGTAGAGATGATAGAGTAGAAAAGCAATTAGAGTTTAGAGTCAAGGCAGGTCTCATGAAGATGAGTTCCTAGAGCAGGTGTTCTGCAGATCACAGGATCTTTTTTCCATTCTCTGTCTATTTGCATGGTTTATGAGTGCAGCAGTAAACTCCCTCCAGTACTTAGCACTTCCTGGGACCTCTTTAAAGGACTCTCCAAAGCTGCCCCAGAAGGCTAATTAGTGAGCCTATCTTAGATCCTAGCCATTCACTTAGTAAACATACCAATCATTTCCTCCTTTTTATGAGGTGGCTTATTTTGGTCAATGTAACACCCCAACACTTCCACCCACTCCTGAAAATTCTCACCCCAACTCATCCGGCCTGTTTATAGCAGAAAGTTCTACTTTGAGTCCTTTGGACTTGGAGCATTATTTGGAAAGATTCAGCACATAAAAAGTCCTATCGTTCCTTTGTTGGCCTTATCATGACCTGAACATTTTGTTAAAAAAGCACCCTATTAATATTTTGACCACAAGAACTAATGTGCTTGGGCTGACCATGTTGCCAAAGTGGTGCTTGCTCCTAAAAAGGGAAAGTTTTAATTCTATTTTCAAAATAAGTCATCTTACCCCTGCTGTATTAGGAAATGTCATCAATCAGTCCAATAAGCCTACAGTGCAATGTGTGGGGGAGGGTGATGGGGGAGGGGTGTGTGAATTCACTTGCTATTCCAGATTCCCAGTATCACAAACCTCACATTCCCATAGAGGGCAGGTGAACTCCCACTTATATAAAGTACAACAGCCCTGTTACAATGGGCCTAAAATTCGCTTTTTAATTACAGAAAATACAATGGCATTTTCAGGGGATGCAGCGTGGCTGATACCTAATGACTGGGCAGAGATTGCCAAATAAAAGGTGATCTGAGGGTCAAAAGACAGACAATAATTCAATTCAATTCCTGGCTCAGGACATTTTCAGCTCAGGACATCCTCAGAATCCTGAGTCCTAAAGGTGGTTTTTCTAAAGTGAATTTCTAAAGCTGTCTCCTACCTTTGCCAGCAGTGAAGGCAGTAATCTCAAATCAGGAGGAAAGGTATTGTGGTATAGCCCAAGGTATGTAAGGTAAGGAGGGACCCTTCTGCACCAGGGCTCACGCAGCCAAGCTGTTCTCCAGCACACACGCCAGGGGAGAAGATAACAAAAACGGTGCTCAAAATAGAGACCTTCAGCAATCAAACCCCATTAACCCAAGTGCCAGGCAAAACAATCCTGTGCCAGACCCTCCTGATGGGTAAGGAAAGTCCAAATCCTTGAGGAAAAGACCACCAGGAAGTGGGAGTAAAGGAGTAACGCTACCCAAGTCAGCAAGGCTCTGCTCATAGACAAATTCCCTCCAACATCTATGTTCTGAGAAGATCTGTGGGCCATCTGAGTTCACCCCTACCCACACCTCCAGAGAAAACTTCCTCCTTCCCCCAAAGCTGTCTCCCAACCCTGAAAAGCTGTTTTCTTACCCTCTGTTTTATTCAAGCTTTCTCAACTCTATTCTGCTTTGATGAATCTGTGCATTCTGAAGTTAATGTCAATATGTTACACTGACATTCTACAACATTACAAGAGGTTTTGTGTTGACTTTATTATGAATCAGTTATCTCCTTTCTTATCTCTATTACAATGAGTTTGTAAATACATTGATAGTAGAAACTGCCTGAAATTTCTTTTAAACTTCCCATCTTACTCCCAGGAACAAACTCTCTTAAATATCTGCTGACAGGGTGACTTGCTATATTTTATGTTTGAGGCAGATTGTATTCCTTACCCCTAACAGTTGAAAAAACAATCATCAAAATAAAGGAATCTATGAAAGCTATATAATAAGGGTAATGAAAACTTCAGTGAAACAGACTATCTCAGTTGGCTCAGTTCTCCTGAAAGGAGACCAGATCTGAGAATAATTTAAATTCACAAGATTCTGATATCAGACTCAGTCCTGGGAAACACCCCTTCCTACCCCCAGAGCCAACATGGCTGACAACCTTCTATTAACTACTGTAGTCACAATCCCATGGAAACAATGGTGCCCTTCTTTTTTAGGTCAGAGTTCACCTTAAGCAATTTACATTCTTGACCTTTTAAGGTAAAATCTTCTTTTTCCTTGGTCCAATCCACAAAACCCCTCAATAGACCAGAATCTGTATTAAGATGAAAACAACTGGTAACAAGACCCACAATAACTAAATTGGACAGAAATGTCTCTATTATTGGAAGTAATCAAAAAGAAGTTGGATGACATATTTAGTAAGGGGAATTCAAAAATGGGACATGAGTAGAACTAAGTCATCACATGCAATTCTAATTATTTGGGTTGAGATTATGTAAAAGAAGATAGATGATAAAGGTGAGACATTTCCAGCTCAGTCATTAAGCCAGAGGGATCTTCACCCAGACACAAAACCATAATTCAAAGCAGAAATTGGAGGTGAAAACATTTCTATTATTAACCATACAGAAAAGATTCACAAAATAATCTAGGGCAAGATTCTGGTAACATCAAGCACTTAAAGAGTTTTATGTTTTGAGCCAGAGGTAATCACTAAAATATTTCTTTAAAAAATCATATTCTTTCTAAATGTGTGTCCTATTTATGGAACAATGAGCAGTTTAAATCTTGAGAAAATTGTGTTCTTGTAAATACTTATTACGTAAATAATAAAACATAAAGTAAAATATAATTTGTTTTAAAATTTCCAAACAAAAGATTTTACTGCTTAGGGAATGTTCTTTGCGCTTTAAACTATTAAATTAAGTTCTGTAATTAGCTGGGCTTTGTCATCTGAGCCATGGTCCTATTACATAAAAAGACAATGGGACAAAAACCTTAGCCGTCAGATTAAGACAAACAATTCCCAGGACCCATGAGCCACGGGACTGTGTAGACAATGACTGAAGCATTAGCCCTTGTTTCAGGCTCATCTCCCTGCACAGGAACGTAACAGTGAATAAATATGGACAGCAAAATGTTGGTTTTGCAATTGTGTCAAAAGTATATATATCACTCTTGCTTCTGTGTAACTCAGACAAAGATCTATTTGATTTTATGCATTAACCAGTAAGAATTAACATCATGAGAAATCCCTGGTTTATAACTCTAACACTAAACTTGCCTTTCCCAAATATATGCCTGCTGTCAATGCAATAAGTTGTCCAACGTGAATGTTATTTAAGGTTTACCTGGCTAGTTCCAACACTGCTATGGCTTGGACTTAAGGAAAAATTTAACTAATTGTACACAATATCTAGCTCTCTGGGGTAAATTCTGATTTGAATAGTACAAGGTATACTTGTATATATTTTAAATTTTTAAAATATATCCACAATAGATAATCTTTGCAGATTATCTAAGAGAATCAAAGAAAATATTTTGAAAAACATAACTCCACAGGTCAATTATCAAGAAAAACAGTCATTAAAATTTTGCCTCTAAAGTAATATTTACTTTTAGTTTCCTTTGTCAATCTTTCTTTTAATTCTCTTTCACATATCATATTCAATTTGAACAAAGTAAGTTTGAGTTTTCATTAGCAATTCAAGCATATTGATTCCAATTCTTTACCAAGTTTACAAAAATGCTGTTACCCTTCTGGTAAAGAACTGGTTTGACAAAGTTCTATAGTCTATAGATAGAGTCAAAACTGAAGAGAAACTCAATAAAAGCATTTTAAGTTATATTTTTTTAAGTTTTCCTTCTTGACTATTAGGGTTCGGTAAATTAAAATGCATTCATATTTGTTCAGTGTTTGAATTGCATAATAATATTTCAGAAAAGGGAAATATTTAAAATCATTTTCATTTGCTTGAATGCTGAACTAATATCTGAAAAGTACATACTTCCATTTCATTTGTGAGCTGTCTTATCGTTTTTCTTTGCAATGTATGAAATATGGCATTTAGTCTTCTAACTTTTCATCTAAAGATACTTACTCTGATACTTGAGCTAATATTATTTGTAGAACTGTCACAATGATTTATTTTTTTGTATTGCTTGTTTTAGAAGAAATGAAAGACTAAAAGGATACTTTGAAAATGGACAGCCAGTAAAGTAGGAAGAAATCAGGCAAATGTGATATCCTGGAAACCAAAAGAATGTTTCTAAAAAGAGGATAGGATCAGCGTTGTGACATGCTGCTAACTTGGTACTCTACTGGCTTAAAATGTATAAACAAAGCATATGTGTGTGTTCATTTTCTTTCAAACTCTTTTTAAATGACAATAGGAAATACATAAACCCAAATAAGCAAAGGGAATGGAAGTAAAGAACACAGCAGCTAAGCAATAAAGAAAATTTTGGAAGATGAAAAGTGGTGCATGCCTGTGATCAAGAGGCTGAGGTAAGAGGATCACAAGTTCAAGGTCACCTTCAGCATCTCAGCAAGACCTTATCTAAAATTAAAAATTACAAAGGGATAGGTATATAGTTCAGTGGTAGAGAAATTTAAAAACATGATAATGGAACATTTTTTATTTCCACAGATGAAATAGAAGATAAAGTTGAGACAATTTTCCAGAAAGTGTAATAAAAAGAGATTTGGGGAAAGCTTAAAAAAGAGAAATTTTGAATAGAGAGAGAGAGAAAATCAAAAGTAGTGGGAACTCTGAAAGAAAAAAACAGACAGTGAAGGGAAGAAATGATCAAATAACTAATACAAAAGGAAAACATACACAATAATCATGAAGGACATTGTGTTCCGGACTGAAAAGTCCTAATAAATCCCCAATACAATAAATAAGGGGTGGAGGAGAACATATTTTTGGAGAAATCTCAAAACTCCAGAAATAAAGAGAGGATCCTAAAAGTTTCCAAAGTAGGGGTGGAGGGGAATCCCAAGAGCAGGATTAGAACTTGAAGTAACACTGGACTTCATAACAAGAAAGACAGAAAATAATGGGGTATCTTAAAATTACGAGGGAAAATACTTTCTATCCAAAATACTATATACTTAGCCAAGCTTTAATATAAGTGGGAAGGTAGAAAAAGTCATTTTTCTCCCATTCTATTTTTTCTTAGGGAGCAACTGGAGAATGAGTTCCAGAAAAAGGATAAAATCATGTGATTCAGGAAACAAGAACAAAGACAGAAATGGATAAAGACACTCCCTGTTCGATAGTGAGGGAAGACCCAGGTCAAAAGCTCAGCCACAGGACCCAGAACAGCCGATGAGAGGAGGCAGCCCAGGGCCTGGGGAAGAAAGCCATGGATGCTTCAAAAGATGAGACTGATGGATCACTTCCTACATTTGTATTGAAAAGGATTACATATTATCTCTTAATTTGGAGGATCAATCAATACATAAATTTAGTAATTATAAATTACTAAACATAATAAACATAGTACAAATTTCATTTTGGAAAACAAATAGTTGGAGAAATGTCAGAGCACCTGTAACTCAGCTAACTACAGTATTTACACAGCCATGATAAAGTTAATACTGAACACAGGTTAAACTGAAACTGAAAACCTAACTACATTTAGCAGATTAGGAAATAGGAGATACATGTTGAGTGGTGTGGGAAGGGTTGATAGGGCTGGATGCAACTCTCCATAAGAGGAAGCAGTGCAATATACCTAAAGCTTTTTTCACACATATATAAAATAAAGAGCCCCATCAAATGCTTTTTATACATTTGGAGTTATATGCCAGAAGAAATAGCTAAACAAATTGAAAGTGGTATCATCTGCACATCAAGAGTTGCATCTACAGGGCAGGGTTGTGGCAGAGCAGAAAAGCACTTGCCTAGCATGCGTGAGGCTCTGGGTTCGATCCCCAGCACCACATAAAAAAACTAACTAAACAAAACAAAGATGTTGGGTCCATCTACAACTAAAAAAGATATTTTTTAAAAAAGAGTTGCATTCACAAGTGGTAGAGTAACACTGTTTTTTTTCATTAAAAATATGATAGTACTCTTATTTCTATGTATTATATCCCTGCATTAAATGGATAAAAATAAAATATGAATTTTTCATAATAATTTTGCATCTAATCCCTTTGAAAACTTTGATTTATAGTGCTTCAACTCAGTCCAATAATAAAGAACCCAAGTTCATGTGAAAAAAATGGGAAAAGAACAAAAAAAAAATCAGTGAACCAGTGGTGCTTGTACTAGGGCTGACATTAATGACTCGATTTCCCATTTCATTAATTATTTTCTTGGCTCTGACGAAGTATCATAACTTTGTTCTCATTTGACCTATTTTATCCTTCATCTCAGCTCACTTTTCTTCAGCCTTCATTAAACAAGAAGAAACAGCTGTTGGCGTCTAGGTAGAAGCAACTTTAATTTTGATTTCTCTCCAAATTCTACATTTAACCTGGATGAGGGAATGAAGGGTTGAAGGGTCATCACACGCTCACATTATCATTGACACTTACATCAGCAAGGGAGGACTGTTCATCTCTCAAGCTGTCCAGGGTTGTCACCTTAACAGAGTAAACAATTAAAAAGAAGAATTGTTAAGAATCATTTTAATGGGCTTCTTGTTCATTTATTTCATAGAAAGAAACTAAAACTGATTTGTGAAAATAAACTATCCCTACTTTGCCCCTTTTCTCTTTTCAAAGTGATCCATCAAGGAGACCATCACAAGTGTTTTTGTAAATCGCGTTTATTCCCTATATTTGAATAGGAAAATGACAGTGAGTTTCCATGTGAAGGAAAAGCTGTTGTCTGGGCATCCTGTGATCATTTCTAACCCACAGGTCATGGGAGATTTTCAAAGTTCTTAAAATTGCACATTATTCTGAAAGAAGAGCGTTCCCTTTTTTAGACAAGGTAACCCACCACCTCCCTCAAGTGGACAGTTGGATCAGTTTCCATTTCCAGAGCTGACTGTGGTTTATTTCTAAGAACTGTAGAGTCATGCATAATGGTTAGTGGAATGGATTCTTTCTTTCCCTCTTTTTTTTTCTTTAGTAAATTAATTGGCCGTTAGGAAGAAGGGATCCGATTACACTGAACTGTGTTGGTATTTTAACTCCTCTAAGTCACAAAGAAAAAGATACTTATCCAGGGGCTAGCTGCTTAACTCAGGGCTTGCCAGCTCAGGGTTGCTTTCACTCTGGCCCTCTTTTTTTCCCTACTAAGAGCTTAAAACAAATTCCATCTTATCTACTTACTTAAGATCTTGTACTAAATTTTTTTCCCCACTGGAGCAGAGTTGTTAATTCCTGCTTCCCAAATAAATTGACCTTTCAGTGATTACCCAACAAAGAAACGTGCTCAGTAATGTTATTTCCTAACCAAAACTGAATACTTCTTCAAATGTTTCCTTACTTCATTACTGAGAGAGGTGGGGGAGAAGAGGAGGAGATAGGCTGTTTTTCTAAAGAACAGCAAAAATGTAAATATTCTCAATGTCATCTATAGTTAAATTATCTTTCAGGCATTTAGTTCCAAAACTCTATTTCAGGGCAAACCTTAAAATCACTGCTCGAAGTCATTAAGGCCAACTTTAGTTCTAATAATCCCCCAGAATAAAATATATTGGCAAGGATGTCTGCAGGGTATTAATTTGAATACAATTATATATAAGTTGGCCATGTTCATGTTTTTTGATGTAACTAAATAAAATTCCTCTTCTGTCATGTACTATCCTCAGGTTTCTGGAAGGATTAAAAGACTAGTAAGAGCAGTCACCTGGAACCAGGTATAAAAGCAAACACAATTGAATGGAGTTTTATTGTCTTTCATGTCTAAGTGATGCTTATCCAAAGTTTTCAAGTTAATTTAGATAGCATAGCAATCAGTTAAATCAGGTATTTGGGGTCATTTTTTTCTAGCACCAATCACAAGATAAACCAACTTTTACTATAAAAATGATCATACTCTGATATTTTGGTTCCACAATTGACTTTTTAATGAAGCCAAAATCCTAGGAATGAAAAAATATCCACATGTATACAATAAAACTTATTAAACCTATGTCCAAAAAAAGGCAAGTGTGTAAGATTGGAGAGGATCCTGAATACTCTAATCTCAAAACAGATCAACCTATAACAAGGTCTCATTCTTCTACACCTTAGTCTACTTCTACATCACTCCAATTCTCTTGACAGGAAAACCTGGGTACAACTATTGTCCCAAAGCTAACCTTCAACAAATGAGTGGATGTAGTATATATACACAATGGAATATTACTCAGCCACAAAGAAGAATGGAATTATGGCATTTTCTGGTAAACAGATGAAACTATAGATTATCATGCTAAGTGAAATAAGCCAGACTCAAACAGTCAAGGGTAGAATGTTTTCTCTGATATGTGGAAGCTAGCCCTAAATAAGGGGGAAAAGAGAGAGAGAGATAGGAAACTGGGAGGGGTATTCCATCAATACAGAAGGTGGGTGGACTAGATGAAGGGGATTAAGAGGGAGAGAGAAAGGACAAGGGGAAGAACTGTGGAATGAACCTGACCTAACTTTCCTATGTACATGTATGAATAGACCACAGTGAATTGCACCATCATGTATATCCACAACACAGTACAATAAACAAAAAATAAAAGTAAATAGCAGAAATATCAGTAGAGTAGAGGAAATGGGGAAGGGAAGCCCTAGAGGCTGAATTACAGCAAAGTGTATTTCATGCTTTTATAATTATGTCAAAATGGATCCTAATGTTATGTATAAATAAAAAGAACCAATAAAAAATGTCCTTACTATTCCTCCCCCCAAAAAAACCCCAAAGCTAAAGGTTGAAGACAGTAGGGTTGACAGACACAAGAAACATAGGCAATGGTATAAAACCTTTCAATGTGGGTGCTATTCATCAGAGGTAATATGTTACTATTATGATTGGATGATTTAAAGCCAAAAGAAAAAGTTGTGTCAACCTTGCACATATTGTAGGCTCCTTTTGATCCAACATTCGGTAAGAAATAACTGGTCTTTGCTTCGGTTGCTATCACCAAGAATGGATGTGGTTGGGACTCGGGGCGGGGGGGGGGGGTCAGTGCTATCATTTTCTGTCTCTCACTTCCTTGTTCCTCAGCCTGCTCTTCCTCTCTGTCTCTTTCTCCTGAATGGCAGAACCATTCAAGGTTGGCTGTGCATAGAGGAAGAAATCCCTTTAGTTAGATAACATTTTAATTAAAGAGTTTTGACTTCTACTCAAGAGATCTGTGATAATCAAAGGGTCTCAATTTTTCTATTTTACAACAAAGGAAATTTAATTTATATTAACTTGCAGGAGCCATTATCTGGTTTATTTTTTGTGTAAAGTGCTATATTAGAAAGTGTGGTTAGGGGACAGCATGGCTTTAGGTGCCTGGGGCTGAGACCAACATCAACGTTTTCCTCATTATATGGGATAGAATGCCATAATGAAGTTTCCATATTTTGGTAAATTGAAGGTCATGGCAGCCAAACATATGTCAAGCAGAACAGATTCAAAATTCACACCCTAAAACATCCAGGGCTTTCTGTGGGGTTCTTGAAATTTAACCAATAAGATAGAAATGTGTATAAAATGAGACTTTTCCTTTGCTTCCCATGACTTTGACTCTTCTGGGTTTGAAGTCCTAATTTAAACAGAAGAACAAAACACTTGTGGCCTTTGGCTTCACCAGCTCTCCACCAATGCTGCTCCCAAGAGTAGAAGACAAGGAAAGGGTGACACGGGGAAGTGAGAGGCAGCAGAACAGTGAGAAAGAAAAATGGGTTGCCCAGGCGGTGCTACAGATTTGAACTCCAGAGTCTGAGACCTGAGATTCTGCATCTGGCAAGCCTCCAGGAACACACTTTGAGGAGCATCATGGCTACTTGCTCTACTCAGATCAGGGCTTCTCACCCATATCCCCAGTCCCAACCAGGCCTCTGTTCCTTCTTTCTCCAGACATTCTTCTGGAGCACAAAAAAAGTTCACAGTGACACACTTACCACTTTTACAACACATTAGGGACTAGATGTGCCACCAGAAATGCTACTGGGTTCTAAGACGGACATTGGAGAAAAAAAGATGCACAGAATTGCTCACTTGGCTGTATGAGGCCATACCGTTACCCTTACACAGAGGGATGCTGTTCCTTTGGTTTCTCTAAAAACAGCTGCTGACCCTAGCCATGTATTCACAGTGGGATTTAAAATCCACTCACAGCCTATTCTTTTTAAAGCAGCAATCATGAAGTTGACTTTCCATATGCTTCCCCTCTCTGGGTCTGCTCACCAATTGCTCCTCGTAGTGTAGTGTGTTTGCCCTGCTGCTTTTCAGCACAGATGAAATGCAAGATTTCCCTGTAAATATGGCAGGACAACTCCTCAGACCAATGACCTTGCAAATAACCTTCTCATTCCTTTCATGTTCAGAGAATGGGAAAGGAGGCCAGAAATCTATCTGAGAGTGAATGAGAGCCAAAACTGTAATTTATATCTATGACCTGACAGAAAGGTGGAAACAGAGAGAATGTTACTTGATATTTTTTTCACTGTACTAATCTCTCCTCAAGGATGTTTTGCCAAGACAAATCATATATTTTTACAAGAAGCATCTCTCATTTGTACTTTTTACAATAATCAGGCTTTTCAAACTTAATAGGGGCAGAAAAATCCTTTTACTAAAATAGAATATTAGCTCCTTGAAGACAGGAACTCTGTTATGCTCATTTATGTCCAGAACAATGCCTTACCCATTGTAGGTGCTCAGTAAGTACTTATTAGTAGCTGTAACCATAATCATGATAATCATGGGAGGATTCTTCACCTACATCAGGGCAAACTGGATTTGAGAATTGACTTAAATGAAAAATTCTCTTTAATTCAGAACCATTCCAATATTGATAAAATCATAAGAAATCAAATTTTAATCATCTTCAAAAATTAATTTATGTGAATGTTGCCCACAAGTACATGAGTCCTAACTTATTAAAACAGGACTCTAAAGATCTTTCCAAATTACACCCTTCCCCAGCATCTGACAGGCAATCTACTTAGCCCTAGCTAGGGACTACTTCTGTAAGGAGTATGATAACGAAGTCCCTATTATAGATAAGGGAAAGGAATTATTCTATGGCATGTTAGGGTACACAGGTGACTGAGAATCACCTACCCTAAAAAATAATCTCCTAAGGGTAGCCCTGGGCAGCCCAGTCCCCTTCCCTGCACCACCTACCGAGATATGACATCTTTTTATAGTACCCCACATTATAGACCCTCCTCCCACTTATACCACAAGCAAAATAAACCTCACCTGTGACCCCTTCCTTCAGGGATCTAAGAGCAAGATAGTCCAAGCTTTTAATTCATGAACAACAATAAAAACCTTGACCTTTCAGAAATGTATTTACACATTTACAATGATCCTAACTAGAAGGAGAGGGTTTAAGGGTAAGATGTTTGGGCCCTATGGAAGGAAAGCAGAGGAGAGTTTTATTGTTGCTGTTCTCACAAGCTTTAGATAGCACTTGGTAATGCCAGGTAGGCTGCCTTTCCCACCTCAAATGGCAGAGGCTCCTGAACACCAGCATAGTGCCAACAGCTCACTGATGCACCTACTAGACCTCTTACTTGAGCCAAGTCTTGGTTTTGAAATGGTGTGACCATCACCTTGCCCCGTGCTTGGGTTAACAGTTCAACAAACTCAAATATTTGGAAACTAGACAAAAAAGAAATATGCCCCCTTGTCTCCAACATTGAGCCCATTTTTTCATACTTCCCTCTGAAGTCTGGAAATAGTGGAAAAATTCCACCGGCCAGAGGGAAAGTATGTGAACTGGAATAGTGACTGAAGTTTTCATTAACCCACTGCTAATCCCAAATGCTCTTAGGAGAAATCTTATGTGAACTAGCACCAAGGCTATTGTTGTTGTTCTTTAAATTTTCCACAGTGTTAATAAGGGTGTGAGAATTTTTATAAAGCTGAAGTATTTTCTAACTGAAGTGGTTACACCACAATTTAGGAGCACCCTCAGGAAAAAGCAGCACTGGAAGTCACGTATATTAAGTGTCATTGGAGTTTGTAGATCCAGTTCCCTGGCTCAAGTTAATTATGTGTGCTATCTCCCAGAAAAGAGATGGACTCAAAAGCCAAGAACACAGATTTAGAAAGTGCCCGAAATTAAGAATCATAAATATTACAGACCCATAAAGGTAATATTTGCAAAGTCAGTCTTCTTGTAAAAAATAGATTGGTTCCAAGCTAGGGATATGGCTCAGTAGTACAGTGTTTACCTGGCATGTGTGGGGCCCTGGGTTCTATCCTCAGCATTGCAATAAATAAAGAGATTGATTCTAAGGTGAAGTGGAGTTACTTGCTTTTTTTTTTAACATCACAAAACATACTTTCATTTGACACTAAGGTTTCAAACACTTATAAAGATGCAAAATAAGAAAATGAAGAAAAAGAATGAGGACATTTGCTTGATTCCCGAGTTTAAACCCTATTTCTAGAACATCCATCCCTCAGGCTACCATCACTTTCAGTACTTTCCCCTCAGCCTTTCTAAATGAAACTCCAGGAAACACATTTTATATTTAGAAGATGCTGAGAAAATGCAAAAATATAAACTTTTTTTTTTAAGTGAGGGATAAGACTTAAGAAATATTCTGGATTTCAATAAGAGAGGAAAATATGCTTGAAAAATTTCCTACTTCACAATTTTGATCAAAGTTAGAATAAATGTAAGAGAAAATATTTATTGAGTCCTTATATGATTGCAAGCAATCTGTGAGGTAAGAATCACATAACCACCAGCAACTTTCTTCAGACCTAATGAAAGGTAGTCATTGTCCAGCCTTGACCAAAGATTCTACTTGGAAGCTGTGCATTGGATGGGAAAGAAAGACAGTCTACAGTATCAGTGTTCTCTGCTCACCTAACTTCCTGGAGTAATACTCAAGAACAGACCAAAATGACATCTTACTCCAAATATCTCTCTTAGTCAATGTGTCACCTCGGAAATGCCCCACAACGACAGAATTTGGGCTCCTCAGTTAAATAAATTTAATGATGCAGTCATGATTCAGGATATATACTGAGAAATAAAGGTACTATACTAAGCAAAATCACTTAAATATACTTTTTCTTAATTTTGAGAAAGTAATTAAGTCACTCCAAAAATACCATCATGTGCTTGGGTTTCTTGCTGAGCACTGGTGAAAAACAACCTTTAAACATAGTAAATGTAATCCTTTGTTTTGTGACCATTCCTTCCCAATTCTTACACTAAAGACACTCATGGCAGATTTATTTATTTTATTTTACTTTCAGTACTGTAAATTGAACCCAGGGGTGCTCTACCACAGTCCTTTTAATTTTTTTTATTTTGAGACAGAGTCTTGCTGAGTTGCCAAGGCTAACCTGGAACTTGGTGATCCTCCTGCCTTACCCTTCCTAATAGCTGGGATTTGACACCATACATGGCCTAGTGCCAGATTTTTTAAAAAAATACCTGGTGGCTTCAATTTTTCTTAAACTAACTACAATTCAACATGAAATAATGAAGAATAAACTGGAACTTAATATACAGGAACCCAATCACAGCACATGGCTGGTTGTACTCACCCAACCAACATCAGCATCAAGTTGTAGTGAAATGAAACTACTCCACTGACATACCCACCCCAGCACCCAGTTCTGACACTGATGTGGCTACCCTGAGGACCACTCTTTGAGTAGCAAAGAGGTTCTCCCCTAACTTTAACAGATGAAGAGACTGAGACTCAAAGATACTGTGGCTTCCTGAAAGTAATAAATACAGCTATCAAAGGTAAAAATATGATGACAACTCAATGTAAAGACTCTCAGACCAGGGTTATCATACAGCCGCAGCTGCTACATGATAGAGCATACATTTCTTTTAAAAGAATCTTCTAATTTTCTAGAGAAAGTTGGAGAGAGGACTAAGTTTAATGGGAATTTTTTTCTTCTTCTTTTCTTCTGGAGATTGAGTCCAGGGCTTTTCCACTAAACTACATCCCCATCTCTTTTAAATTTTGTTATGAGACAACTTCTGCCTAAGTAATCCATGCTGGCCTCAAACTTGCAATGCCTCAGCCTCCCAAGTAGCTAGTTTATAGGCACATGACATTGCACTAGCTGACATGTATTCTTTTGAGAGATGTCTTTTTAGGTCTTGCTCATTTTTAATTGAATTATTTATTTCTTTTTTTCCTATTGATTTTTTGGAGTCTCATGTATTCTGGATATAAACACTTTGTCAGATGCATACTTTGCAAATATTTTCTCCCATTCTGTTAGTTGTCTTTTCTCTCAGTCACTATCTTTCTGGAGTGCATGCCTCAGTCCATGGGGGGCTAGAAGGATGCCAGAGGTGATGATGGAGTGCTAGGAAATGAGAGTTATCTCAAAAATGGACAGGCTTTGACTAGAGATGTTCTACCTGCTGCTCATGGTGACTGCTTAGATATGTTTCTACTCTCCTTCTCAGCACGCTCTTTCCAGGAGGTTCATTTGTCAGATATACTCTTGGCAAGTGTTGCTTCCTTTTCTCCTGACCCTCTGCTACCACCCCCACTGACATGACCAGGCATGTTTAATCTTAAACGGAACAGAGCCGACGTTCCTGCTTCACAACCTTCTGCTGAGAGCTATAAAAGGTGTTAAAGATAAATGATAATCAGAAGTTCACCTCCATCTCCAACCAGCAGTCTTCCTTTAGGCAAAGCTTAACAGTAGTGACCGGTTGATAGGAGCCTATCAGCAACCTGTGGCTTAGATAAATTCCTTCAAACAAAGTTTTGAAATACAGGTACATACCAAGGTAAGTCGTAGGGTAAAAACCTCAATCTGTTATATACATTGATAGCCTTTACTTAATAAACTCATTATTTTGGTTCTAAAACAATTAATTTGCTATCCTGTGGTCAGCTTAAATTAAAAAAATAAAGCATGGAAATGAGAGACTCTTGAGAAGGCAGCATTCTTGTGGGTGTGTGCATATGTGTCTGTGGTTAATCATTGATGTTTCTCCAGTGTATGCAAGTGATACAGCCCTGAGTGGGTTTCCTGGTCTTCATCCACTTCACAGACCAGCCCTTTCTCTTACCTCAGACATGTGTTTCCGGGTAGTTTTGTTGACTTCTAATCAGTCAGCTGATATACTCTCTCTAACTTTGGTTTCCAGGCCTGTCTGGAAAAACTCCAGCCTGGGAGAATCTAAACATATTATTCAGAAGTCTATGATGTTGGACAGAAAGGAGGTTTTGGATGATTTTATTTTTGTTTGGACTTGGGTCAGTGCCTCCCATTTTCAGCAGAATGTGAACTGGATGGTTTCAGGTGTTTTTTGCAAAACTGATGTGGGCCTGCTGAAAGCCAGCTCTGGTGAGGCCTCAGAAGAGTCTAGGAGCAGATTATCCTATTAAGAAATACATCTCTATCAGTGAATGTCGCTGGTAAGTAATGAGGCCATGGAAATTCTTTTTTTACCCTGGCAAACTCGCCCTCCCAGGCAAGCTGCATAGACAGAACCATTACCAGGATGAGTTCTTCTTTGTGGTTGTCTCAGACTTTTACTGTGGGTCAAAAGGGACCATACAGGGGATTTCAAGTTAAAATTGGAGAACCAAATATTTCTGTAAATGAATTACATATCACCAAATGGAAAGAAACTGTGCCCAATTTATAGAGCTATAGAAACTGCTAGAAGTGAGATTAATTTCTTGCCAGCTGGATCCTACTGATGATATAAGGCAATTAAGTAAGATCTGCAATCTTATTAATTTCCTAGGATGAAAAAAGGTCTCATAAACCTATGAATTGCTCTTGCTGTATTTTGAGTGGAACTACTCATGATGGATCCACTTGTCTGATGTCATTAGCTTCCTCATTTACCTTTTGATCCTCTAAGAAAATGTTCCACATTCTTTAAAGAAAATGTAGGATTTAAAAACAATGGCAAAGTTATTCCAAAACCAAAAAAGAAAAGTCATAAAAAAGAACTAGTTGCCAACATTTAAAAATCAGGAGAATGCACATAAAAATCTGCATTTCCTTCAACTTTTGTAAAACTGGTACTTGTGGCAGCACCGAGCCTGAGTTTCTGCTTTCTGGAGTTGCGTAGATGAAGCCATATTTCAGTGGGACTTGGGCACACAGTCTTAGCAACACAGGTCAGCTTTACCCACTGAGATGGGTAAAGCTGCCCTGTCCTTGTAGGCATTTGAATGTTTGTTGTCTAATCTCTAGTAGGGAAAACTTCAACAATCTTTTCTTCCTTGACAGTCTAAGTGTTTTTTGTTGTTGTTGTTGTTATTGTTTTGTTTTATTTTGTTTTGTTTTCTGAGTTGGAAACAAGCCACAGTTTGGAATAGAAATGGTCAATGAAAATATGTAATTAAATGGACTTTCCTTGAGCCACAACCTAAGTGCATTTGTGTAATGCCCATGTCTAGTGTTACCCATGTCTGAAAGACTGGCAGAATGGCCAGAACCAGGCAGGCAGCATATGATCAGTTTTCTACTTCAAGGGAAGATGCTTCCCCTGGAATGCTGGCCCTCTTGGTACTGAGTATCTAGAGCAGTTTGTTAGGCTGGAAATGTGGCTCCCAAGGAGCCTGTATCCTATGGGTGGTGAAATGTGGTCATCTGGCTAAGGAAGAATGTTTGTGAGTCTTGTACAGTTTTACACAGGAACAGAATTATGGAATGCTTTTGGACTTAGTTGAACCTTGTTCTCTCTTCAATTACTTCTGCTTCAAGGATACAGCAGGCTCCCAGGAGTTCTTACTTCCCCTCCCAAGACTGTGCCAATATTTTATGTTCTAGTTGGTAAGGGAGAAATTGGACTTTTTATTTCAAAAATAAAAACCATGATAAATAAAATGCAACCTCTTTTCTGGTTGTTAATATTAAATAAGACATAGTTTTCTATACATGTTCGTGTGTTGGAATCTTTAAATCTCCACCTTCCCAGGACTTCTATTCTCTTGAAATTCATTTTATATGGTCTTTTTCCAGGAATCCTTCCATCTCATTAGGTTGTCTTTTCTTTTTCTTCCATGCTGCTGCATTTTCCTTTTATTCTAGAATCTGTGTTTAATTTTCCAGCTCTCTACTTTTATTCTTATGTTTCCTTTGTCAGCCTGGGGTCTTTTATTTTCTATTGTTATTTCATTTCTCCCTCTCTCTACCCTCCTTCAAGTGCTATTATACAGGGTTTGCTTATTTCTCCCTTCTGTACTGTTTGTTTTATTCTCTTACCATACATTTATGTCTCCTGCTTCAACAACAACAACAAAAACTGATTCTTATTTTCTCCCTAGTTTCTTTATACTAACTTCATTCTAAGTCAGTTAATACTCTACATTGCCAAAATCCTGTTAAAACATGGTCCTCTTTCCAATTTTCTATAGAAAAGTAGAAGACTCTTTTAAAGGAAATGTATGATTTTTTATGTAGCAGCTACTGCACAATAACCTTGGCCTGGAAGTCTTTACATTGAGTTCCCATCATATCTTGTTCCATTGCTAGCTATATTTATTAACTTAAGGAAGCCACAGTACCTCTTTGAGTCTCAGTCTCTTCATCTGTTAATGTTAGGGGAGAACCTCTTTGCTACTCAAAGAGTGGTCCTCAGGGTAGCCACATCAGTGTCAGAACTGGGTGCTGGGGTGGATATGTCAGTGGAGTAGTTTCATTTCACTACAACTTGATGCTGATGTTGGTTGGGTGAGTACAACTAGCCATGTGCTGTGATTGGGTTCCTGTATATTAAGTTCCAGTTTATTCTTCATTATTTCATGTTGAATTGTAGTTAGTTTAAGAAAAATTGAAGCCACCAGGTATTTTTTTAAAAATCTGGCACTAGGTCATGTATGGTGTCAAATCCCAGCTATTAGGAAGGGTAAGGCAGGAGGATCACCAAGTTCCAAGTTAGCCTTGGCAACTTAGTGAGACTTTGTCTCAAAATAAAAAATTAAAAGGACTGTGGTAGAGCACCCCTGGGTTCAATTCACAGTACTAAAATAAATAAATAAATTTGCCATAAGTATCTTCAGTATGAGAACTGGGAAAGATGATGAGTCTTCTTTCAGGTAAATAAGTTCTAAAAACAAACTCTGAGACACACTGGCTAAAGTACAAAAGTGTAAAAAATAAAATTCCCCAACATCAGTGGAGCTGGATACAGTGGTGCACACCTCCAGTGCCAGTTACTCAGGAGATTGAGGCAGGAGGATCATAAGTTTCATGCCAACCTCTGCAACTTAGTGAGAACTTGTCTCAAAAAATAAAAGGAATGGGGATGTAGTCCACTGAACCTCTGGGTTCAGTCTCCAGCACAATCAATCAATCTACCAAAATTGATGATGTATAGCTGCCATTATATATGATCACAGTCCTGGGATTAAGTCATACATAATGCAAAATACATATATAATATATATCCAAAATATATAATAGCTTTTTGTGAAGTGAATTGTGCCTCCACAAAAGGAAATATTGGATCTATAAGTACAACTTACAGGGAAACAGGGTCTTTGTAGATATAATTAAAATATAAATTAAGATAAAGCCATACTACGGTAAGATAGTCCTTTAATCCAATATGATGGATATGGTGTCCTTACAAGAGAAAGGAGGCATAGAGATAGAATGTTATGTGACAACAGTGGCAGAGATTGGAGTGATAAGGACTAATTGGAGGCATAAGGACTCTCTAAGGCTAAGAAGCAGAAGGATTCTCCCCCTGCAGATTTCGTAGGGAGCACAGCCCTTAATTTTGTGAAGCTACACAATTTGTAGTACTTTATATGGCATTCCTAAGAAACTCATATGTGAATCAAATATAATAAAAGGTTATTTGTCCCTGATGTGACAGTTAAAGATGGTGTTTCTATTGGCAGGCAGCCTTCCATACAGTGATCCAGTAGCCAAAATCTTTCCATCCTAAGGCCCTGCCATCTTCTAGGGCAGGTGCCAGCAAATAGCAAACCACTGTCCCTTTAGGTAAATAAAGCCCTATGGAAATATGAAAATATAACTTTTTCATTTACAGATTGTCCATGGCTGCTTTTATACAATAACAGATGAATTGAGTAACTGTAACAGAGAACATATGACCCTAGAAACCTAAAATATTTCTACTCTTGCTCTAGAGAGAAATTTTACATATAATGATGATGATGCTCTGCCCCCAGAGTATCATCATCATTATATGCTTTTAGCTAGCATGAAGAGGGAATAGAGTTTGGAGGGAAAAACCGGCTTTCACCATAGTGACTTCCAAGTACCTGGCATTGCCCAGAAATTAGTTACATAACCACATCTAATTGTAAGAGAAGCTGAGAAATGTGCTATAACTGCGTATTTAAAGAAAGAGAAAATATTACAGAGAACAATTAGAAGAAGGTGCTCTTGGGTGTGAATGGAAGACCACCCACATCATTGTAGTAGCAGCAACTGCAACAGCCACAGGGGCCACCTACATAGGGTTTCAGGGGGTCCAGAAGCTTTAAAGAAGACCTTGCCAAAGGGAGTCAGAGGGGGGATGGGCAACAAGGGATAAGGGAGAAAGAAGCCACATGAAAGCTGAGAATACTCTTCCAGAGCACACATGAGACCCCAACTGGGGACTTGGCAGTAGTAACTGGTGAAAGGGAGAGGAGGAGAAGTTCCATGAAAGCAGATGAAAGAAAGAGCCAGAGACATTTCTTTTCCCTGTAGGTGTGGTTCTACATTTAATCCAAGCTTGAGGTGCCTTTGTAAACTCTTTTATACCAAAGACAAAAATAAGTTAAACACATTTAGAAAACGTTTTTAAACATGCAGTACCATTTGAGAAAGCTCTCTCCCATTCATCTGACATTTCCTGAAGCTAACATATATATTAAGAATCCAGAATATACACGTAGAACTAAAGAGTTTATTATATACATAGACACTAAATATCAACAGTTGCTAACATCATAAAAAGAGAGACAATCAGATATTAGATGTCTTTAATGGTATTCCCAAACACTGCCACTAGTTTTATCAAAGAGATTGAACCTGAATCTGATCCAGCCTTTGTATCCAGCTGCCAATGTGTCAAAAAAGCAAAGGAACATACTAAATTGCACCATGAATATACAATCATCAAACTCCAGACTGTGGGAAACTTTTCAGATCAGTTTGCATAAACCACAGAAAAACTGTAAGGATAAGAATGAGGTAGAGATGGGAAACATATATTGTAAGAGTCTTAGAAGATTTATCAAATTTTTTTTTTAATTTTTATTTTTATTTATTTTTCTCAAAAGTTGCATTTAAATACATGTTATCAAACATAACAGAAAAAAAAACAAATTTTCAGAAGCTGTACACACTATTCACTGAAAATATTTGTTGAGGCAAATAGAAAAAAAAATTATTACAATCATAATTTTTCTGACTTTGCACAAAATTATAAGCAGATTAC
>PVHX01009684.1:0-74791 GCA_004024805.1 Geosciurus inauris | reverse complement strand
TATTTATTTATATGTGGTGCTGAGAATCGAGCCCAGTGCTTCATGCATGTTAGGCAAGCGCTCTACCGCTGAGCCACAACCCCAGCCCCAAGTGACTGATTTTTGACTTTAAGATAATGTGAAAGTGATACACATTGTAGACACTGTACTTTGAATTCTGAAGTATGATGTTTCCTGGGCTAGTCACATGCGGCAAGTGATATGCTAATAACATGCAAGATACTCTTGCAATACTGGTGGCAGCAGCTCCCAGGCAGCTGCGCCAATAGTCCAATCCAAGGAAACATCTCAGTGATCTGCAGTGCACTATGTGGCTAAGTCAAGTATATGCATTTTCAGCTTACCATGGGTTTATCAGGATATGGCCCCATCATAAGTTTAGTAGCACCCGTAGTTAAGTTTTAAATAATGACAGAAAGCTCAGCAATGCTCGTGTGCTAGAAAGAATACCAGGCATGTTCTTATAACTGACTTTGAAGCTGAGCAATATTAAAACATTTAAAGGCCCTAAGTTCAAAAATATTATATCATCCCTTCCCCCCAATATTTCACAAATGAAAAATATTTCAAGAACAAAGTTTTGAGTTTTCAATTTGAAATATCAAATTCCTTCCAAAAAACCATACGTGGTGGTGTAAGCAGGGTTGTACTTGGATCTTGGAAAGATAAGATGCAAATCAAATGATGGTTCTGGAATACTAAACAGGAGGCTGGAAGACAAAGCCTCAGAGTGCAAGGGCTTTCTTTAAAAAACACACACACACACCAGTCATACAACCACCAGTTCCACCCAGGTAGTTCCATGGGAATATGGAGCTAAACTTATTGCTGTGGTCAAATGTCCTGAGTGAAAGAGGGACTGGGGGGCAGGCTGGCTTGTTCTGTCATCCATTCCCATCTCAAGATCAGAAATGGGATAGGTGGAATTTGGGACTGAGAATGGGACAATGTGAGTGAGTCATTTTGTCCTTCCAGCGCCTATACACACCCAGTACTGGGGGCAAGCAAAAATAGCTCAGGGTCAGTCGGTACCCACAGCCTCCCTCACTCCAAGCACTGAGTGGTATCACCTTGTATCCAGCTTATTACTGGATAATTACTATTATTATCCCAACAATATGTTGGACATTTAGGTTGTTTCCAATTTTCTTGCTGTTAGAAATAATGTCCAAATTTTGCATTTTAAAACATTTGTGAAAACATTTCTATATCATGGGACTGGGATTGTGGCTCAGTGGTAGAGCGCTCACCTCACATGTGTGAGGCACTGGGTTCGATCCTCAGTACCACATAAAAATAAATAAATAGAGATATTGTGTCCATCTACAATTAAAAAATATTTTAAAAAATTTCTATATCATAATATCCCTAGCTGGATCAAGGGGAAGTAATTTTCTGTTTTCTTTTCTTTTTCTTTTTCTTTTTTGGCACTGGGGACTAAACTCAGGGGTACTAAACCACCGAGCCATACCCCCAGCTCTTTTTATTTTTAATTTTGAGATGGGGTCTCACTAATTTGCTTAGAGCCTTGTTAAGTTGCTAAGGCTGCCCTCAAACTTGTGATCCTCCTGCCTCAGCCTCCTGAGTCAGTGGGATCACAGGAGTGTGCCACCGCACCCAGCTGAGAAGAAACATTTTTAAATTGGCTGATAGATGTTCTCCACAGAGACTCCAGCAAATTTTACTCACACAACGAATGGATAAGCACCTCACATCCTTGCCATTTAGAGGTACATAAAGTATTGTGAATCATTTAGAAAAAAACATAAGTTAATATTGTTTTAATTTCTTTGAACATCCACAAGCTTGAATATCTTTTTATAATAACCATTTTTCTCCTAATAAATAATTTTTTAAACATAGATGTTCCCTAAACTTCTGTGTGTAGTGATTTTGTCCATACAGGAGGTTTTCCATTTTTATTAGCTCTACCAACCTTCTTTATACTTTTGTGTTTTTGTGTCATGCTCAGAATATTACAAGAAAAAAGCAAGTTTCAGGAAAGTGTGAGTAGAAGAATCTTATGTTTTATAAAGAAAGAAAGTATGTGTGCATTCAGGGGTAGATAATTAAATCATTATTTACACAGAAGGACCTGGAATGACATATTTTAAGTCAGTGAGTCTCAAACTGAGCTAGTATCAGAATCACTTGGAAGGCTTACTATATCAGTAAGCTGTGCCCATCCTTAGCATTTCTGACTCAGCAGGTTTGTAGTGGGCCCAAGAATGTGCATTTCAAAAAAAATTCTTAGATGATGCTGGTCCATGAATCACACTTTGAGAACCATTGTTCTAAGCAATTAAAAGCAGTCACTATGGATGACTCATTTGTTTTATAATGAGAGAAGGTTCTCAGGTCTCACTATGTTGTGCAGGCTGGCCCTGAACTTCTGTTGCTGAAGTAATTTCTCCTGCCTTAGCCTCCCAGTAGCAGAGACTCAGCCATGTGCCACCAGTAAGGAAGAGAGGTTTTTTGTTTTTGTTTTGTTTTTGTTTTGAGTAGTGGAGATTGAACCCAAGAGTATGCTACCACTGAAAAACCTCCCTTATTTTTTTTATTTTTTATTTTGAGACAGGATCTCTCTGAGTTACTGCAGCTCTTACTAAATTGCCTAGGCTGACCTCAAACTTGCAATCCTCCTGCCTCCGCCTCCCCAGTTGTTGGGATTATAGGTATGCACAACTGCATCTGGCAGGAAGAGAGATTTTTAAAAACTTTATTCACTTCCACAATAACCAAGAATTTCTTTGATTGTTAAAAAAAATAAGATTTTGACAATTTGCATATGAAAGCCAAAACAGGGACAAGGTATATTATAAATATAAAGCATTATTGCTCAGCAATTTGTAGGGAACACATTTGAAGATTCCTGTCTACCTACCAGGAAGTAGTATTGTGGTTGATTTAAGGGACCAATTCACACCACTGGAATTTAATCTATGAATGCACTGTGCTCTGTAAATTGCATGGCAATTACTTCAGAAATGAGGAAGGACCTGAGTCCAGAGATTGGTGGGAAGGCAATGAGGCAGTAGTACAGACCTCCGCGGACAGCCTTGGTGTGGGGTCTTGAATAAATGAGCATGAATTCTGGAGTCAGCTATATCTGGACTCAGATCCTGGCTTTAAGCATTACTCATTTTCTGAGCCTCAATTTTCTCACTGTAAAATAGGGATATTAAAACATCTAGCATATTGCCTGGTGTGTAGCAGGTGCTCAGTAAAGGGAACGCTGGGAATCTTTGTCCCCAGTGGCCATGTGAGAAGCCTGAACAAATGGTCCAGCCCTCCAGGCCTGTGTCACTCAGGGTAAGCCTCTCCTCCAGTCAGCCCAGCAACTGAGGCTTTAGGCCCAAGAGAGAACATCCCATCCCTAGCCCAGATCTGCATGGGGTGCCCCCAAAGGTGGGCTTCAGGCCCTTGGTATAGCCAAGCAGAGGGAAAGCTGTCCCTACCCCAAAAGAGATATAGACGCCCAGCAGGCTTCCTGCGATGGTGGCATAGCCTCCAGTCATGACCACGTGGACTTCAGAGAGTGTCATGTCTGCCAAGTAGGGCCGGATCAGTAGAGGAGCCTCCGTCTACAAAAGAGAAAGATGACAGAGGGCTGAGCAGGGGTGATTGGGCACTTTCCCCACCTAGCCCCTGCCTGGGAGCCAGGAGGTCACAGTAAGCGTTGAGGAGTCCCTAGGGAAGAAACACTAGGGTGAGGTCAGAACTCTGGTCCGCACTTGACTGAGCCTCCCTTAACCTCCATGTGGGCCCACTTCTGTGGAAGGTTCCTCATGCCTCCCTCTTGGTTGATAACACTCCCATGTGTGGACTGCCTGCTGTGTGCCAGGCACCCCACTAAGCACCTGATTGTCATTACTCTCAACCTTCTGAGGCAGAACTGGGCATCCCATTTCCTGCAGAGCCAAGAGAGGCTCAGAGAGATGTTGCAAATTACCCTTGCTCACGCAAAGGGGTGGGAAACAAGGGTAACTCTAGGCCTGAGCTTCTTATAAAGCCATGGGGCTTGCTCTAAAGAAAGGAGCCAGGGCATGCATGGTGGGTTGATTTCAGAGGATATGAGGGAAGCCTGGAGCCACTCATAGTCCATTCAGTAAATAGTTATGGTGCACCTACTATGTTCCAGGCACTGTTCTGTAGGATAGAGATACCATGGTAAATAATTTATATCCTGGGAGCACTGGAGGGAAGGAGAGGGGGTAGGGAAGTTATGGATAATCAATAAGGAGCCAAGTAGATAAATAATGTAATTATAAATAGAGATAAAGAGATGGAATAAGAGTTAGTAGTTAGTAGTTAGGGGTATTTATTTACAGTAGTGAGGACTGAACCCAGGGTCTCATGTATGAAAAGTATGAGACCATTGAGCTAAATCCCCAGCCCTTTTTAATTTTTATTTTGAGATGGGGTCTTGCTAAGTTGCTGAAGCTGGCCTTGAACTTGTGATCCTCTTGCCTCAGGCTCCGAGTTGCTGGGATTACAAGCAACTACATCTGGCTTTAAATGTGTTTTTAATGAGTCACTCAGGCAGGTATAGAAAGGATGGATAGAGGGGTAGAATGGAAGCAGAGAGAACAGGCAGATGAAGGCACTACCCAAATGAGAGACAGCGGGGCTAGCAGCAAGGAAGAAGAGCGGAGGGCGAGTATGCATGGAGGCAGAGCTGCACGGAGCCAGGGAAGCAGAGAAAGGAAGGATGGCTCTGAGTTCTGTCTTAACAACGTGGTGGAAGATGATGTCATTTACTGAGAAAGGGAAGTCTTAGAGAGGCACAGTTGTGATGAGGGAGGAAGCCAAGGGTCCTGGATTTAGGATTTAGCCTATTGAATTTGAGATATCCAAGTGGAAGGAAAAAGAACCAGTTGGACATGACATTCAAGTTCAGGGAAGAGTTCAGGGCTCCAGAGTGGGTTCTGGGAGACATTTCAAGCATTTAAGGGCAGGCAAAGTGGTGCACACCTGTAATTCCAGCTACGCAAGAGACTGAGGCTGGAAGATCAAATTTCAGCCCAGCCTGGGCAATGTAGCTCAAAAATAAATGAATGAATGAATTAAGTAAGTAAACATTTAAAGCAAACCCCTAGAAAGGGAGTGGACCCAGGCCTGACACACTTACAGGTTGAAATGATGCCAGTAATTCTTGAAGGTTCCCCATCCTCTCGCCTTAAAGGAAATGAGGCAGAAATGTAGGTCAACTTGACCAACAACTTGTACAAAGTTAATTTACCTTGGGAGCTCTTTATGTCACCCAGTGACACATTCACTACAATTATATATTTTATCAGTAGAAACATGGATTGCATTTGCAGCCTCTTATAAAAAGTAAACGCCTTTGTATTTCATTATCTTCTTTCTTCCTCTTTTTGTTTATTTTAATTTTATTTTATTTTGTACGGAGGACTGAATCCACAGCCTTGCACAAAGGTAAGTGCTCTACCACTGAACTACGTGCCCAGCTCTATTTTGAACATTTTAAGGAATATTTGGGACAACCTGTCTTAAGTGGCTAAAAATAAACAAAAAAAATTGAAATCAACACACATCATAGCAAAGAAGATGCAACTAGTTTCCAAAGTTTTGTAAACTATTCAATCAAATATGGCATCTTTTGGCAAATGGGTCTCTTGGGGACTCAAATGTTAGGTAGATGGGCTAGAACAGACCCTGAAAAGGGCTCCTGAGTCTTCCTCACTCAAGAGGGTTGGGCTTGAAGGGACTCAGGATACATGGCACCTTCAGAGTCACATTTATTTTGGAAAATCCCTTTTCAGAAGGAGGGAGGGGGTAAAAAAGAAAATGGTGTAGAAGAAAGAACATTGGCCAGGAGAAAGAAAATCTGGATTCTAAGTATTGGCTTATACCGTGGGCTGTTGACCACACTGTTCCCATCCCTGAAGCCTCAGTTTCTCAAGTAGGATTTGTGAGTCTCTAAGCTGATGAAGATAGCCTAGAGTTAGAGTGGCAGCAGGTGCCAGACAGGTCCTCCCTGGTATGAGCCAGGCAAAGAGTGTAGCCCCCATATGGAACACCTTTGGGATAGCAGCCTTTGGTGAAGAAGGTTTAAATAGCTCCTCAGTGGACTGAATCAGAACTCCATGGCTCCAGGGCCCCCACCCGTGTAGAGGAAGCTATAGTACCCACCTGGCTCACAAAGATGTTTCCTGCCACACTCAGGGTCTCAGTGGCTGTGGTGCCCATGGTGACCTGCATCAGCCAGGCAATCTAGAAACAAGCAGGGTGCTTTTTAGGAGCTGAATTATCAAGCCCTAGAATCAGAGTCTTACAAGTCTTCTAACTCCCCAGCCCAGCACAGGAGCCTGCTGTACTTTGATTGTCCCCCCCAAAACTCATGTCGAAATTTCATTGCCATTGTGACCGAATTAAGTGATGGGGCCTTTTTCTTTTAATTTAATTTTATTATTTTGGGTGGTGCTGAGAATCAAACTCTTGCATGCTAAGCAAGCACTTTACCACTGAGCTATATCCCCAACCCTTTTTATTTTAGTTTGAATTGGGGTCTTGCTAAGTTGCCCAGTCTGAGCTGGAACTTGCGATCTTCTTGCCTCAGTCTCCCAAGTCACTGGGATTACAAGCATGTGTCACTGCACTTAGCCCTAGTAATATTTATAAACATGCTAGGAAACTAGAGTTCTTGTGCAAAAATGCTCTGGAAAGCACTGTATTAAAAAGCTCTTCCTAGCTGGGTACAGTGGCTCAAGACTGTAATCCCAGCACTTAGGGAGGCTGAGACAGGAGAATCACAAGTTCAAAGCCAGCCTCAGCAATGATGAGGTGCTATGCGACTCATTGAGACCCTGTCTCTACATAAAACACAAAATAGGGCTGGGGATGTGGCTCAGTGATCGAGTGCCCCAGAGTTCAATCTCCAGTACCAAAAAAAGAAACAAAAACTCTTCCTTCAGTCATAGTGAAATCTGCTTCCCCAAAATTTCTCTCCATTGCTAGTGCCTTCCAGGCTGCCCTTTCCAAAGTCTGTCTTCTGTAAGTATTTGAAGATAGCTTTCTTACCCCTAACTTCCTTTATTCCAGGCCTATTTTTCCTTATCCCTTCCACTGTTCTGTGGAAGGCATGGTTTCAAGTTCTTTTAATCTCTTGCTTAAAAGTCTATTTGTACCAGCCCCGTGGTTGAACACATTCTCCAAATCTGGGGACAGTCACCTCCCTCACACTATGCAATGTGTGCTTTTAACATAAGCACAGGTTGTTTTTGCATCCTAGCAGCTACATGATGGTGCTGATTTATGCTGAGCTTAATCAGCTAAAATCTAAAAATCTTTTGCAAGATCCAATGCTGTCTCCTACATCCTGGATTTTTATACAGCAGATTTTATGAACATAAGCACAGAATTTGACATTTACACAAGTGAAGTCTGTTCAACATGGCCCACTGTTACAGTCTCTCAAGATTATTATTATTATTATTATTGTTGTTGTTATTTTTATTATTATTATTATTATTATTAGTGCTGGGGATGGAACCAGGGCCTCACATATATCAGGCAAGCACTTTACCACTGAGCTACATCCCCAGCCCTCAAGATCTTTTGGATATGTTATTTTTATTTTTTCCCTAACACCTCAGTGTAGCCCAGAGACTACAACCCTCCCTCCCATGGAAACCACATTGGATCTGGGTGCCATTTCTCTTTAGTATCGTAACTAGAGATCTTGTGAAAGATGTTTGGTTAGTAGTAAGTTCTGGGAGAACATGGTTCCATGGCAGCAGTGGATTCTGTGAAGGTATAGATCTCAGGAGCAAAGGATTTGGGGAGTGTGAAGGCCCAGGGGGCAGGGGATTTGGGGAAGGTATAAACCCTGGAATTAAGGGATTCTGGGAGGGTGTGGCCCCTGGGAGCTGGTGCCTGTGGGAGAGCCCAGGCCATGGGCGCAGGTACTCACCTTTGAGATTACCCACTGCATTAGGCCCAGATAGTAGAGAACCGACATGACACAGCTGAAGAAAACAATGATGGGCAAAACCTGCCAGGAAAGAGAGCACAAGACCCCAGGTTAGAGGCAGGCAGGTGGCAGGAGGCCAGGCAGGGCCCAAATAGTCTACTCCTTGCAAGGCCTTGCCACTCAGAGGCCTGACAGTCCAGGGAAGAAGCTCTAATTTCAGTGCATAAAACCCCAGGTGCCATGCATGTGGGACCTCTTTGGAGGCACTCTTGCTCTCTCTATTCCCTCTCAATAGCGACCATCCCCCAGGCCACCAGGCCCTCTCTCCTCCCCACATACAGGCCTAAATGTGCTGGGAGCAGGGCTTGAGTGTGCCCCTTGCTCACCTGCTTCTTTCTCTCCAGATGGGGATAAAATGCTCACTTCCCAGGGTTGTTTCGAAGGTTAAATTAGGAGCTCACTGGGACCCAGTGCTTGCACCATGTCCCTTCCTCCAGGACCTCAGTGTCTGGCCTGTAACTCTGACCTTCATCGCCCTCCCACACTTTGGGCCAATGCATTCTGGTGTTCCATTTCCACTCAACGACAACGGCTCAGAACAGATTCATCCTGGACCTACAACCGGCACCTCGTCCTGTCACCCGCTTTCCTACTACCATCCTTAACACATCTGTTCATTCACTCCAAGATTCATTACCTCTTCCTTCAAGATTTCCCTCACGTCTGTTCCGTTCTTTCCAGGCTCCTGGCCCCACCCCAGTGCTTTCTTATTGTGGTCTCATTTATAATACAGACCGACAAAAACTGATATCTAAAAGACAGAAGGCTAGTTTAATAATCTCTGACATGACCACACAATGGTGCACTAAATGAGGAAGCATTCTGTGGAATTTTGTGGACCAATTTCCAAGACAGGTTGTTAAGTGAGAAAAGGGAAGGTGTGCAACCGGTGTATGCCAAGCTGTTCTGTAGGTAAAAGGCGGGAGAGCATCGTGTTGTGGTCTTGTGTGACATGGGACATGAGGATGGCCAGTGCCAGCCTTTGGGGAGGAGTAGCATTTGCTTTTTACCTTTTGCCTTTTTGTACATTTTGCCTTTTTTTCTACTTGTGTTATCTTCCGAAGAGTTGTTAACTAATCAATTTTAAAGTCTTGCAGAATTGGTAATAATGTGGGAACACTCTTATGCTAAAATGTTAAGTGGGAAAATTGGAATATTAAAAATATAGACAGGGATCCGGGCGCGGTGGCACAAGCCTGTAATCCCAGCACTTAGGGAGGCTGAGACAGGAGAATTGCGAGTTCAAAGCCAGCCTCAGCAACAGTGAGGCGCTAAGCAACTCAGTGAGACCCTGTCTCTACATAAAACACAAAATAGGGCTGGGGATGTGGCTCAGTGGTCGAGTGCCCCTGAGTTCAATCTCCTGTACCAAAAAAAAAAAAATATATATATATATATATATATACATATATATATATATATATACACACATATATATATATATATATATGGACAGGAACCTGGGAGACAATGCTCTCCAATAGTCAAAGGACTGGCTTCTGGGGGTGAGGCAGGGCTGAGGGAATTTGTTTTCTTTTTTTCTCTATTTATGAATTTCCTATAATTTTCTATAATAGGTGGACATTTCTCAAGGCAGAGGGGCAAAGGCAAAGGAGAGGTCTAGGGGAAGATCATCAGTTCAGTTTTGGACTTGATGGGTCTGAGATACCCATGGAGCATCCAAGTGGAGTGTCAAGTAGTCAGCTAGATGAAAGGGTTAAGAGTTAAGGGGAAATTTAGGTCAGATGGTGTTGGGACTTGTCCATAAAAAGTGAAGGGTGAGATGACAGGGTGTGATGCACTGAGAAAACTGCCTGGAGTGAGCAGAGCAGGGGCTAAGGACAGGGCCCTGGGGTCAGCATCATTAAGGGTACGAGGTGAAAGAGGGGACATAGCCAGAGGTTGGAGGACAACCAAAGAGGGGTGTGACCCAAACTGAGAAGGCATGCCCAGTCAGCTGAGGGGGTGCCTCAGAGCTCTGGTAAGGTAAGGCAGATTGTTGGCACTTAGCAATCAAGGGTCTCTGGCAATCTAGGTGGGAGCAATATCAGAGGAGGGGTGGGGATATCCAAGGAGGGAAGGAAATAAAAAGCACAGAGGCAGAGAGGATGGAGAACGCTTTCAAGACCCTGAGCTGTGCAGGAAGAGCAGCCTGGCTAGAAGCAGGTGAGGATCAAGTGCCTGTTGATTTTTATTTTGAAGAAGGAAGAGTCTAGAGCAATCAAATTTAGGCTCTCGTTCAAAATGAATGGGAGTGGGACATGGTAGTATATAACGCCTGTAATTCCAGTGACTAGGGAGGCTGAGGCAGGAGGGTGGCACGTTTGAGGCCAGCTTCAACAACTTAGCAAAACCTTGTCTTAAAATTAATAAAGTTAAATTAAATTAAAAGAGATGGGGATGTAGTTCAGTAGTAGAGCACCCCTGGGTTCAATCCCCAATACCGCAAAAAGAAAAAAAAGGGGGTAGAGGGAATACCAGGAAGGTTCCTGGTGAGAGTGGAGATCCTGTGCTCTGGCTGGCTGGGCTGGAGATGAGAAGCAAGCCCTGTTGGGGTAGGGAGCTCTCCTCTCCCTTCCCAGAACTCCCCAGCTTTTATCTGGACTCATTTCACTTTACATCTGTCACCAAGTTCACTGCAGTTGGGGATGTCACCTGACAGGGAACACAGGCACTGGCTCCAGAAATCCTTTTCTTGCCCTGTGACTCCTCACTGCCTGGGGCTAGCCGCACCCCCAGCATGGGGTGGTGACATCATTCTGCTCTCTTGGGAGTGAGACGCAAAGGAGATCACGTACTGTCTAGACTGCCCATCTAGTTACTCATGTGAGGGACAGAAGGGCAGTTGGCAGGACCACAGAGATGGATACAAGCCAGGAAGGAGGTGCTCAGGGTAGCAAGACCCAAATTTAGAATTAGCAACAAGAGATATATTTTATCTGCATGATGGAGATTTTCAATGGAAAGGAAGCTGGGTTTTGGATTAAGTGGTGACTTACAGAGTGTGAAAGGAAATGGAAGAGAAGTGATCCCCAATTTTCTAAGGTGGAGTATTTAATACTAAATAAGATCCCTGTGGCTAATATGATCTCACAGCCCAGAAGCACCTCTGGGACCTGCAGTGCATGAGATGACAGAAGAACTGGCAGCTCAGGGCAGTGTTGTCATGGAAGGACAAGAAAAGTGGCCTCAAATCCTACTAGGTGCCTACTATGAAGTCCTCCTACGTGCCTATAGCGGCACACCCTCCTCCACAGAAAATCTTAATTAAGCTTCTCCAGAAATCTTCACCATAATTGATCCTAGGACTATCAGCAAAAGAGTCTCTACAAAAGAGTTCAGTGTAGTTAAACTTCCTATTTCCTGTTGCTGTATCTTCCTTGGCCACCGGCCTGGAAGAGATCAGCACTCCAAGTGCTGAACGCCCCTTTACTAGTTTTTCACAAACATTTTGGACTATCAATTATAGTAAGAATATAATAGTTTATAGAAGTGTGTTTGCAAATGCAAAATGTGATAAGAAAGACAGACTCTTTAACAAGGCCTCTGGCCTTGAGCCAAGCTCCACAGAGATGTTTACTTTTCAAAGATAAGAGAATTACCGAATTGGGCTCCATGGTAACAGCTGGCAGTGGGAGGGAAGAAAGGGGAGAAGAAGCTCTCCCCTTCTCAGGCACTGTCCTTGAAGAGTTAACTTGCCCAGAACAGTGAAAGAAAAAGCTGCTTTTGTGTGAACTTCTGCTGACTGTGAACTTCTGAGCCCCTCCCCTAACATACTGGGTATAAAGTTCTGAAACTGCCTGAACTCGGGGTTCAGGGGATTAATTGAGTACAATGAAAGCTTTACTGTCTGAACCTGGCTGCAGTCAAATAAAAGTGCTTCCTGTTGTCTTTGGTGTCCTGGCTACATGCCAAGTAACCAAAGTGTGGTGATCTGTTGATCCTCAAAGCCACTAAGGTAGAGGTAACTGTCTCCACTCAGGTGAGCACACTGAGGCTCTGAGGTGTGGGCTACCTGCCCAAAGTCATATACCTGAAAAGTCATGGAGACCTCCTGGTCACCAGACACATTGCCCTGGTCCTCAGTGACCCTAAGGAGTTTGCCCAAGGTAGATCTTGTTCTTCTGTCTTTGGGGGCAGCATGAGTCCATGCTATAGACTGAATGTTGGTATCTGTCCTCCACCCCCGACAAATTTATATGCTGAAACCTAATCCCCAAGATGATGGTATTAGGAAGAGGGCTTTTGAGACTTGAGTAGGTCACGAGGGTGAAAGTGAAGCCCTCATGAACAGGATTAACATCCTTATAAAAGAGGTCCCAGAGGGCTCTCTTGCCCTTCCTTCCACCATGTGAGGTCACCAAGAGAAAACCATCTATGGCCAGAAAAAGGGCCCTAAAAGGGACCCACCCATGCTGGCACTCTGATCTCATTTCTAGCTTTCGGAACAGTGAGGAATAAATTTCTGTTGTTTAGAAGCCACCCAGTCTGTGTTTTTTGTGATAGCATCCCAGGTAGACTATGACAATTCCCTTTGAGGAAGAGCCAAATAAGTCCTGATGATGGCTTTGTAGGTGGGCCCTGCTAGTAGCCTAACCCAAGGAAGAAGGAACTTCCAGCTCTTCCAGGCCAGCAGTGGGTGCGCAGAGTGTGGTCATCTATGGAGTTGTTAGAAATGCACATTTTGAGCCACACCCCCAGAATTTCAGACTCAGTAAGTTTAGGGTAGGGCCTGAGATTTGGATCTTTCCAAGACTCCTTGTGCTACTGGTCTGGACACCATACTCTGAGAATTATTGTTCTAGAGTGTAGACGGCATGCTCTGAGTAAACTTTATCACTTGGCCTTGGAACAGGGCTAAGTCCACTGAGGATGTGGCCCGGCTCCCTCCTCTCCCTGAAGCTGAACCAAGGCTCTTGATGACTTCCTAAAGCTGTCTGGGCAAAGTTCCATGTTCTTAGACCCCATGACCTAATCACTTGTAGACAGTGCCATCACCAGTCCCAGGCCACAAGGAGCCACGAAAAGCCAAAACTAGAAAGCCCCTCAGAGTCTGCAGCAATGTCTATAACACCACCATGACCCAAAAGCAGAAGGGGCTTGTTGGGTTACACACTGGTCAGTTCCTAGGAAAGCTGGCAGTGAGATAAGGATTCTAAAAGAATGTAATAATAAAGGAAATGAAGAGGGGGAGCTGGCCACTTATTTCCAATTTTTAGATGAGGATGACCCTGGTTGCAAAGTACTCATAAACATCTGGGGAAATCCACCTGTGCGGTGGTCATGCAACCTATCCTATATATTCCCCTGGCTTGTAGGCATGGCACGGCCCACCACTGCATTCCAGCTTGCCACTGCTGAGGAGTAAGTAGTCATAAAATGTCTATTGAGTCCTCCAAGTTCTTCCTTTGGGATCAGTAAGCGGTATGCTTGGGGCATTTGCAACCACAGGTTGAACAACTGGAATAGTTGGCAAGGATCCCAAAGGAGGACATGTTGAGTTGACTCTGGAGTTGAGAAAGGGCATGAAGTCTGGGGGGCTGGGAAGGATCCCAGACTGGCTACCCCCTCAATGTGGTTTGAGGTGGCTTCCCTACTGGAGGAGAGAGGACCACCACATGAACATGGGGATGCCCTGAGAATGCAAAAAGGAGTGCTGCAGGTGTTGGAAGCAGCATCCAAAGTGTTTGTGGGAAAACAAAACAATGCCTCTGCAGGGCTGGCAAGGCCCCTACTGTGTGCATTAAAATTAGCCACAGACCTAGAGTTAGCCATTCCGGCTCAGCTCTGTGCAGTACAGGAAGAGTTAAAACTAGAAAGAGAGACCCATTTAGCACAGGTGGACAGACCCATTTAGCAGCACAGGTGCTACTGTGGCTCTTATAACTTGAGGATGAGTATCTGCAGGTTTATGGCCTGCTGCTCTGCGGAACTGTGGAGATAGTGTGGGCCCATAATCTGTATTGGTGACTAGTGAAAACTGGGACCCTCAGACATGGGACTCACGGGGGAGGGGGGCTACTAGTTCCATTGACTCAGAAGATGAGGTGGAGGATGAAAATACAAAGAACACTAGACCAGTAATAGTCTAAAAGATAAAGACCCAGCAGGAGCACCTGAGAGATTGGATCCAGCTCTTCTCTCCACTCCAGAGGGATGCTTACATACCACCATGAGACCCTACCCTCTACAGAGCTGGTGGAACTGGGGTCCAAGCACAGGCAGAGAATGAAAGAAAGTGTATCTATATGGCTACTCTGCTTGTGAGACCCTGGAGCAGATGGTATAGATGTTAAATGGTATAAAATTGTCTAAAATGGCTTCAGTAACTGCTTACATTTATCCCAGGGTCACTGATGAAAGTACAGCGGTCATTAGTAGCTTGATTGCTTATTGGAACTCACAATATGTGGCCAAATTCAGGAGATATTGCTATGCCCAGAGGCACCTGGGCCTCTAAGGAAAAACCACAGAGCTATTTGTGGAAACTGGAAATGAAACACGCTGTTTATGTGCAGCTTTTCCCAGAACTGAACAGCTTGACTTTTACTGCTGAGATGAGGGATGCAGTGTTGCAAGTAGCCCCTCCATCCACTTATGGTCCCCTGGTATCAATATTATCCCTGTTAGTAGGGCAGGCCCTCCAGCAAGCAGCTAACTGATAGCAGATCTGGGGGAGACAGAAAGATTGTGGCAGAAAACAGAAGTCCGTAAAACCCAGTCAAAATTGGGAGGACCTATCCAAGTCTCCCATAGACAGATGTGAGTGGACTTAGCAGCAGGAGTAGATGAAAGGAAAATAGATATGCAAGCCAATGCCACCCTGGTACGGTTATGGAAGTAATTGCCAAAGGACAAGAAGTTACAGCCATTACCTCTGTATAAGGGGGGGAAAAAAAGGGAGAGAGAAAGGCAAAGACAATCTCTCCTATTAAAAGCTGTAGTGGGGCTGGGGTCATAGCGCAGTGGTAGAGTGCTTGCTTAGCATGTATAAGGCACTGGGTTCGATTCTCAGCACCACATATAAATAAATAGATTCGTTGACAACTAAAAAAATAAAAATAAAAAATCATTTTTTAAAAAAAGAGAGATATAGTGAAAGTAGAGCCCAGAGCCCACCACTCCCCCAGAGGAGTCTTTGATTCCTCGGGTGTGGAAAAACTAGTTCAAGGTTCAGGGATCTGAGCTATGTCTCTGGACCAGAGGCCATATATAGAATTGGCAGTACATTAGTTTTCAAAAATATTCAGAATGGCAGCAATCAATGTTGGTGAGGATGTTGGGGAAGGATACACTCATACATTGCTGGTGGGACTGCAAATTGGTGCAATCACTCTGGAAAGCAGTATGGAGATTACTCAGAAAACTTGAAATGGAACCACCATTTGACCCAGTTATCCCACTCTTCAGTATATACCCAAAGGATTTAAAATCAGCATACTACAGTGATGCAGCCACATCAATGTTTATAGATAAGCTATGGAACCAACCTAGGGGCCCTTTAACAGATGAATGGATAAATAAAATGTGGTATGTACACACAATGGAATATTATTCAGCCATAAAAAGAATGACTATGACTTTTGCCCATAAATACATGGATCTGGAGACTATTATGCTAAGCAAAATAAGCCAATCCCAAAAAGTCAAAGGTTGAATATTCTCTCTGATATGTGGATGCTAACACACAACAATGGGGTGGTGAGGCGAAGAATAGAAGTTCAGTGGATTAGACAAAGGGGAATGAAGAGAAGGGAGGAACAGGAGTAGGAAAGACAGTGGAAGGAATCTGACATGACTTTCCTATGTATATAAACGAATACACCACAGTGAATCTCCACATCATGTACAACCACCAGACTGGGATCCTAATTAGAATAAATGTACTCCATGTTTGTATAAATATGTCAAAATATACTCTACTGTTATGTAACTAAAAAAACAAATAAAAATATGCACAGTAATAGCATTGGTGGACATGAGAGCTGAGTGCACATTGATTTACAGTAATCTAAACAAATCCTCAGGCAAGTTAACTGCTATTGAAGGATATGAGGGGGGAAGGGACTGTAAGAGTCCAAGCTGTAATGTTGACTCTGTGGTTTGGCCACCTGCCACCCATCCCCTATCCAGTGTTCATAGTCCTCATGCCTGAAAATATAATGAGTGGTGATATCTTGTGGGGTAAATGCCTACCAACTGCTATAGGGGAGTTCTGTCTGTATTGCCATGAGACTGAGTACATGTCAGTTGCGAAGTCAATGTTAAGGGAGCATACGCAATACTCTCTGTTGTTTTGCCTAAATGCTGGTAAATTGTTTCCACCAAACAATATCAGTGGCCATTAAGAGATAACGGAGACTACGTATGAATTGGCTAAAGTAAATATAATTTGCCCAACCCACAAGCCTTCTTGCCTCCCCTGTGAAGCTGGTAAGAAAGCAGGATGGAACTTGGCACATGATAGTGGATTACAGAAAATTAAACAAGGTGATCTTTCCACTTGATGCAACTGTTCCTGACATAGCTGTTATTCTAGAAGAGCTAAGTATTCAGTTGAGAACATCTCACTGTGTGCTAGACCTTTCTAATGCTTTTTTTTTTTTTTTAATCATAAATAAAGTCTGGGACAATCAAGCCCCATTGGCCTTCAAGTAGGAAGGTGTTACCTCAAGGTTATCTCCATTGCCCACCTTGTGTCATGGTATGATAACAAACCTGGTGCCTTAGCTGGTAAAAATGTTTAAATAACAATTACACTTGATTCTCTTTAAGTGTTCACCAAGGCTTTTGATTCTCTTTTAAGTGTTTTTCTTTTCTTGATTCTCTTTTAAGTGTTCACCCATGCTTTTGACTCATTTACAAGGAAAAGATGGGCCATAAAACCCAACAAAGTGCAAGGCCCCAGCTTATCGGTGAAATTCTTAGGTGTTGTTTGGGTAAGACGAAGGTTATACCTTAGGCTATAATAGATAAAATTCAGGCATTTTCCCTTCCCCAACACAGTAAAGCAAATACAAGAAATGTGTGAGGCTGTTGGGTCACTGGAGGGCTCTCATCCCTCATCTGACCCAGTATTGAAACCCCTAGATAATTTGTGTAGGAAGGGCACAGAGTGGGACTGGGCTGACTGGCATACTGAGGCTTTTAATCAGGCCAAATGGACAGTAAAAGAGGCACAAGCTCCTGGGACACTAGGCACATATAAACCTGCTAAGATTACCATCCACGTCACTCTGAATGGTTTTGGACGGGGCTTATGGCAGCTGATGAAAGGACATAAGACCCCCACTGGATTTGGGTCACAGTTAGGGAAGTGGGCAGAGGAATGTTAAAGCTTGCTGGAAAAACAATTGTGTGCCACAAAGGCTGCCCTTCTCGCCACAGCCCATCACCAAAGAAGCACCAGGCAAGGTCTTACAAGTGGCAAAGATAAGATGGCTGGAGGAAGCCCCAGCAAAAGAAACTGCCACTTGGCTACATTGTAGGTTAAAGCATGCAGGTCAGAAGAGTATATGGGTGACTGTGACACTGGAGGCTGCCCATAACAAGGTCTGATGTTGTTGCTGCATGCCAGAACTGTCTTGCCTGCTCTGCCAAATATGCATTGACTTGTATAGACACAGTTACAGGCTGGATCTAAGTCTTTCTCAGCAAAAGAGCCAATCAAAAGACAACTATTAAGGAACTGATCTTCCATGTGCCATACAATCCAACAGGTGAAAGAATGAATGGCCTGCTGAAACAAGACTTAAGAACTGAGAGTAACTCTACACAGACTAAAGAACTGTGGGCTGCTTGTCTGCCTAACAGACAGAGGACGCTAAATGAGAAACCCAGACATCATTTCACCCATGGCTGCCAGCCTTAGGGTTACAGATAAAGGGCACTTCCTCTGAGCATTTTCTTAAACCAGCCAGAGAAACAAGTAACAGCTTATTGCTGTGACTCCTTAAGACATCACATTTGCCACAAGAAGCCTTAATTGACCATGGACTATATGAGTAAGCCCCCAGTGTTTTGCTTGACTGACCCCTAGGGAGGAGGGAAAATGTCTAAATTTGTAAGTCCTATTGGAACTTACAAATTGGAATCCAGCCCTCACAAGTATAGGTAATGTTACCCATGGGTGTCATCACCCAAGGGGCACTTTGTATCAGTTTAAAACAGTTAAGTATTCTCAAGGTGTCTTATTCTTTCTATAGCCCTCAAGTGCAAACAGATTGATTGATATTGTGCCCAGGCAAGCCTACTGTGCAGGCTACTTTACTAACACAAGATCATAGAGTAGCCTGTATACTGTCCCATGGAGTTGATTTGTTATTATTGGTGCCTATTAGAAATGTCCATAGGTTAGCAATAAGTAACCTATTCCTGGACTGATTAATGGAAACTACTAATGGAAACTGCCAACCAAACTGACTGTGGATTTGCTCAGAACTCCCTGTGACTGGGTCACAAGGACTTCCCTGGGTAGTTCAACTCACAAATGAGTTAGATAGACTTGAACAAGACAGAACTGGGCTAAAATACACTATCTCTCATGCTTTAACTCCAGTGCCAAAACAAATTAATCCTACCAAGCATGCTTGCTGACAGGTTCTTGCTCTTTGTACCGCTGTTGTGGCATATGAATGCAATTTGCCTCCAGAGGCCTGTCCCAAGAGTTATGTGGAAGATATGGGACAGTCTGAGATTGTGAGACACCATGGGGCTTCTGAGGCATTAAATGGGTGGAGTGTTGGGTTAAACACTAATCAGTTCCTAGGAAAGGTTACAGTGAGATAGGAAAGACTCTAAAGGACATGATAATGAAGAAATGGAGAGATGGAGCTGGCCAGTTTCCTCCAATCTTAAGAATAGGATATAAACAGAGTGACCCTGGTTGTAAAGGAATACACTCATAAAACATACAAGGAAATCACCTGCTCAATGGGCATGAGACCCATATGATATGGGGCAACCCTTACATACCAGCTCTCTACTGCAAAGAAGTGAATAAATAATAAAGTATCCAAGACCTTTCCATTGAGTCCTCCAAGTTCTTCCTTTGGGATGGGTAAACAGTATGCTCGGGTGTTTATAGCCATGGAGTTGAATAGGGTTCTGGGTCTACGTAAACTGAATTGTTGCTATCCACTGGACATGTCTCCTGATTTCCTGTTTGTACCCAGGATGACCTCTCCATTCTGCCCCCTCCTGCCCTCTGCCACATTCTCAACAGAGCTCTCTTGCCTCAATGGCCCCATATCCCCCCTTTCAGCTATCTTGCCCCAGCCTCCACTCACTTCTCACTTCTCCCTCTGAAAACCGTGCTCACTAAGGTTGCCCACAACCCCTTAATCACCAAATTCAACAGCACCTTCCAATCCATATCTTATTTTATTGTGTGTGTATGTGTGTGTGTGTGTGTGTGTGCACGCAAAATTTGGCATTCTGACCACTAGGGATTATGGAGTCCGTCTCAGGCAGACAAATCAAAATTCTCATGAGACAGAAACATCTTCCTTCACCATAGGAGCTCCTCAGGGAGAGCACTGAAGAGCACTGCTAAGCTCAGTAGGTGGAAACATGTTTCAGAAGCTGCAGGAGAGTGAAAGAACAAGTGGTGTGTTCCTAGGTTGGCCAGGCATGAGAAGGATGCAGGGCCTGGGGGTGAGTGGTCACGTGGATGGAAAGTCATTAGAAGGGAGGTGGAATGACAAATCAAGCTAATCTAGCCAAGAGGTGGCCGCCATGTTGACAGTGCTGGACTCCAGGCCAGGAGTAAGTTGAAGACAGAAGTCCCACAAAAAGACTCTCTTTTCTGGAGGAGATATCTGCTGAACCGTGGGACCCTAGGAAACAGCTTGGATTCTGACAGTCTGAGTGAGTTTAGGGACTTTCCCAGGCTGAAGTTTGCCATAGGCCTTGGACTAGATCCACGTGATTCACAAAAAGAACAGATGGAAAATTCCCAAGTCTTCCGTTCAGCTCAGCACCCAATAGAGCCAACCCCACCTCAAGGCAAGTCCCAAGCTTAGAAAGCATGTGAGTGTGTGTGTGTGTGTGTGTGTGTGTGTGTGTGTGAAACAAAGAGAGAAGGAAAGAAAGAGAAAGAGATGGATAGAGTGTGTGAATAAAATTTTGTGATTAGTGATTGTGGTAAGAAAAAGAATTCTGTGGCCAGGAAGTATTTGTCTTAAGACCTCCCTCATCTGGCTTAGTGTTGTGAAGGATGCTATTGCCCAATACATTGGCCAGGAATTTATCTAGAGGTCATGATCTCCCAGAGTCCAGAAAAATTCTTAGTGTTCAACTGCAAAATACTGAGGCTGGTTAATGATAAACCCACCATACTTGTTATTTCTCTCTTAACTGAATATCAACTCTCAATTTTCTGCTCTCATGAATATGTTTTTCCAATGATCATTTTTGCTGTGAAGGGTGCTTTTTGTATTTGGAGAGTAACATGAATCTGCTGATTTCTACTTATAGTGTGAGGAAGGAGATGTCCCTTAATTGGGAGTGCAGTGATAGGGTCTAGCTCTGGCTCTGTCCTGCCTCAAGGGTGAGCACAAGACCCAATTTGTAGCCGGGCGCAGTGGCACAAGCCTGTAGTCCCAGCACTTAGGGAGGCTGAAACAGGACAATTGCGAGTTCAAAGCCAGCCTCAGCAACAGTGAGACACTAAGCAACTCAGTGAGACCCTGTCTCTACATAAAACACAAAATAGGGCTGGGGATGTGGCTCAGTGGTCAAATGCCCCTGAGTTCAATCTCCAGTACCAAAAAAAAAAAAAAAAAAAAAAGACCCGATTTGCTCCAACCAGAGTATCCCAAGGCTGTGCCTTAGTAATTGGCCCAAGGGTGGTCACATGATCTGAGTTAGACCAATCAGAATCCTGCCCTAGAACTTGTCTAACTTGAGCTGGCAGAAAAGAGTTGCCCCATCCTGGGGGCTGCACTGTGAGAATGCGCATATGGGGGCCAGGAGCATACCTAGTATGAGAGAAGAGGGTTGACACCCAGGGGTAAGCAGAGAATCTTGGCAAACCTGAGGCCCCAGTTCTGGCCTTTACCAGCTCTACCTTGCTCTTCCAATCTGTGAGCCTTGCAAGAGGCAGCCCTTCCCCATACTGCCTTTAGAGTGAGTTGCAAATGGGTTTCTGTCATTTATAACTGAGTAGTCCTAAGGAATACTATTTCCTAAAAACTGGAGGAATGAACAAATGTTCCTCAGGTCAAGGAATCTTTGTCACAACTACCTAAAGGACTGCTATCAAGGCACAGAAGCTAATAAGCAAGAGTACTGGATCTGGGCTCCAATCTTGACTCCAGCCCTCACTAGTTTTGTGATCTTATGGGAGCAAGAGTCACTCTGAACCTCAGAATCCTCCTCTGTAAAAAGGGAATAATAGTATTTTCCCTGAAGGTTCATTGTAAGGGTGAAATGAGTGTCTGGCACAAATTCCCTTTCTATAAGTGGGAATTGTTATTATGATTTCCTTAGCCTTCTCCTTTTCCCTAAGCTTTGCTTTTCTGTTTCACCAGGATGTCAAGTACAGAGGAGGACAAAATGGTTTATAATGGCTCTGAATTTTGCTTCCAATCCTCTGTGTATCTCTTGGCTCTAGAGGGCTGGGAAGTGCTAGCTCCTTCTGGGGAAGGTGAAGAAAGATCTCAGCTCTGATAGTGAAGTACAGGAAAAGCCACTCATAGTCACAGAGAAATCGTGGCCCAGCTTGGAGAAGTTGGCTGTATGGAATACAACTAGTAGCAGGAGACACAAGGAGCAAACCCTCCCAACAAGGTGCAGGGAAGCTTCTCAGGGCACATGAGAACCGTCACCTCGTTACTGGTTGAATAAGGAGCAGAATACCTGGGTAGAGCTTTGTAGGGTTCAAGGTTGGGCAAAGGACAAAAAGCTGAGGAAGATCCAAGCCTTGTCCTCAAATAGCTAAATGCAACCACAACAGCAACAGGTGCACCTAAGCAATGAGCTCCACCCAGCCTGTCTCTCTGTCCTCTATCCTGTGTCCTTTGGGTGACTTTTCTCCTGGATTATGAAACAACCTCCTTGCTTGCATACATGTATTCTCCCTTTCTCTCTCTCTCTCTCTCTAGTATCTTGGTTATAATCCTTTCTACCCATTATTGACATGTTAATCATCCAAAACTCGAATCAAAAATCTCCAATAGTTCCTCCTTTACTGGGGACAAAACCCAGATGTCCCAGCCTGGCATGTAAGACCCTTTGAGATATAGCCCCACCAAACTTGCCAACACGTCCCCTGGTGCACTCAAATAGCTTCCACACTGAACCCTGTACCTTGGACCTTCCAGCATATTCTCACCTCCATGCTTTTGTCCAAGCCGTTTATTCCTTCTGCTCCTAGCTCCACATGTCCCAGTCCTCCCTGTCCTGAAGCTCCTTGTCAAATACCACATCCTCAGGGAGTCTTCCTCATTGACCCTAGTTACCAACAATCTCTCCCTACGGGGGCTCCCCGGGCACTTTCTTTGTGCCTCTCTTACAGTACTGAACCCAGCCGCCCTGGGTGGTGGCATTGCAGAGGCTGTGGGGTTTTGATATCTGAGAAACTGCTGGAGCTTTTGTGTTGTGGCCACAAGAAGTCATCTTGAAGCAGATCTTCACTGCTCTTCCTAGAAGCTTGGGTGGCCCCCTCCTTGGTCATGCAGATTATAAGGGAGCATGGTGTTAGGGGAATTCTGAGGGTGAGCCATGTATCTTTCTTATACAGAACTGGCCTCTGAAAACATGACAGGAAAATCTGTAAAGGAGACAAGCAGACTCCTGAGAAGACAGGAACTTATCTCCTCCCTTTCCTTTTAGGGCTGGCATTATTAAAACTCCTTGGATGGACTGGAGATTCCTCAGAAAGTCTGTTGGTCTAAAAAGACATGAAGGGTCCAAGGGGGACCCACCAGCAGTCAGAATCAGGACTGGGAAGGGAATCTGGGCTTCATACCAGTCCAGAAGACCATGGCCAAGTCCAAGCTTAGGCTGGAAGCTTCCTGGGGCCAACACTCCCATAGGAGTTGGGAGGCTCTGGAAACAGTGGCCAGAGTGATGATAAAAAGCAGAAACCTGGGCTGGGGTTGTGGCGCAGTGGTAGCGTGCTCGCCTGGCATGCGTGAGGCACTGGGTTCGATCCTCAGCACCACATAAAAATAAAATAAAGATATTCTGTCTGCCTACAACTAAAAAATAAAATAAATAAATAAAAGCAGAAACCTCTGGGACCCACACATGGGGGCCTGTGTAGTAGACCTTCCTGGGGATAGTGGTCTAGGACATGCCAGGTAGGCAGCAGCAATTTTCCTCCATGGGTACTATGGCATTAGTGGCAGAAAACTGGAGCCAGGTACTAAGTAAATAGGGCCCCAGGTGTGTGTGTGTGTGAGTGTGTGTGTCTCTGTCTCTGTCTCTCTCTCCCTGGCATTTAGAAGTGGAGCTTAGGGGCTGGGATTATGGCGCAGTGGTAGCGTGCTCGCCTAGCATGCATAAGGCACTGGGTTCGATCCTCAGCACCACATAAAAATAAAATAAAGATATTCTGTCACCTACAACTAAAATATAAACATTTAAAAAAAAAAAAAAAAGAAGTGGAGCTTAAGCCTGGAGTGAGTCTAGAGGTCTCTAGACAATTTGAGTGTGAGGTGGAAAAGGCCAATACTAGACTCCTTAATAAACAAGGTATTTAGGGGCTTGAACTGGAGAGAGAAGAAATATAGCAACATTTCCACCCAGTACAGCAAAGTGGGTCATACCAGTCGCTGTTTTAAATTAGGTCTGGTGTCTACCATTAGAAATTACGTGCTTTGAGACAGAACAGTGTATTTAATCTCAATGTCCCCTATAATATTTAGTGTGGCAGTATGCTGGATACAGTGACCCACACTTGCAATCCCAGAGACTGAGGCAAGATCACAAGTTTGAGGCCAGCCTGGGCAACTTGGCCCAACACTGTCTCAAAATAAAAAAAATAAAAAGGGCTAGGACTGTAGCTCAGTGGTAGAGCACCCCTGGGTTCAATTCCTAATACAGGAAAAAAAAATTGTGTGACAGTGGATGCACAATACATTTTTGTTGGAAAGAGAGAGACAGAAAGAGAGGGAGAGAGAAGCCTGGAGAGGAGGGAGCTATAGTTTGCAGCTGAATTAAGAAGAACAGCTTCCTGGCAGAGGTGGGTTATGAAGGACCTTGAAGGAAGAGTACCCTCAGAAGAATATTTGAGCCTTTGGAAACTGTACCTCATAGGCCCAGTGTCCCTGCAGCATGTCAAGGGCTAATGTCTCAGCAGGAGCCATCCCCATGCCTCCCCCCCACCTTCTCTTCTTATCATCAGCCTCCCAGCAATTCTGTCATATATTCATCTTTGGGGAAAAGCATACAGAAATAGCTGAATTTCCTGAATTTAATGCCTTGTCGGGCCCCTCCTGGGGCCCAGAAGCTGCAGCTTCATTAACTTTCCTAGAACCAGCCTAGGTCCACAAGAACCTTCCCTACCGGGGGCCTTGCCCTCTCCCCTCAGCCTGGCCCTGCCCAGCTTGCTCAGGCTCCCCACTAGCTGGAGACCTGGGCAGCAGTTGCCTTGGACCAAGAGTGAGGCTGACCTGAAAGGCAAAGACATTCTTGACCAGAGCTTCCCCAAACACAAAGCTGGAGCCGGCCTCAGTGAAGCTCAAGAAGATCTGAAAGGGAAAAAAAAAAAAAAAAAAGCTCATACATACACACACAAAAAACATGGGGTAAGTTTAGGAAGGGGGGAGAAAAGGAATTGTGGGCAGAGTCCCAGGCTGGGGTGAGCAGAGGTCTGGCCCTGGTCCAGGTGGGAGAGAGAGATGCCAAAGCCACAGGCCCTCCTGGCCCAGGCACGTTGCCCTTGAAACAGCACCCGTCTCCTGTCCCTGTGAGGGGTGGGGCACTGCCTGGCAACAGACACTAAAGTGACAATCATGGGCACTTGTCCTTTCAGAGTATGGTCTGCAGGAGAGATAATTTTTAAAAGAAATATCCTGGAATGAGGGTTGTTAAAACATTAAAGAGACAATGGAGGAAACAAGACCTTGAGCCATGTGGAGAAGGCTGTCAAAGGGGGTGTCTTTTGTGTCTGCTTCGTCCCCTGACAGCCAATGGTATATCGTCTCCATGTCCTGTCTTCATCCCAGGCTTGTAGCCTTCCCGTGGGAGTCCACACTCACTTCTGCTGGAGACCTGGCATTGTGACTGTAGGGACAAGTCACTTCTCTTATCCAAGACTCAATGTTTCCATCTATAAACTGGGGATATGCTGGAGGATTGCAAGTTCGAGACTAGTGTGAGCAACTCAGCAAGACCCTATCTCAAAATGAAAGATCAAAAGGACTTGGGATGTAGCTCAGTGGTAGACTGCCCCTGGGTTCAATCCCCAGTACCACAAGAAAACAAAATAAAATAAAAGGGGGACATGATCAAAGCAGTAACTCTTAGCCTTTTCTTCTGTAATACCCAGGCTGGTGCCATCAGCAAAGCCAACAAGTGGGCACAGACCCCAGGAATGATCCTGGCTCCACCCCCACACAGAGCCCATGGACATCTGAGCTGGTGAGAAGAGGGTGAGTAGAGGCTTAACCTTGTGTTCTCATCACCTATACTTTAAAAAGGAAATGATGAGCCGTGGGTGTAGCTCAGTGGTAGAGCACTTGCCTAGAAGGCAAAAAGCCTGAGGTTCATTCCCCAGCACGGGGAGGGGGGTGTAAAATCATGGTGGTTGCACAAGAATGTGCATGAACTTAGTGATGATTAAAATGGTAAGTTTTGCCTTACGTGTATTTTACCACAGTGAAAAATGAAATATCATAACCTCAGTCGGGTGCTATAGTCCCAGCTACTTGGGAGGTTGAGGCGGGAGGATCACAAGTGTGAGGCCACTTAGGGAGGCCCTGTCTCAAAATAACAAGTAAAAAGAAAGGTCTGGGGATGCAGCTCAGTGGTAGAATGCTTGCCTCGCATGTGTGAGGGTCTGGGCTACATCCCCAATACTACACCCACAAAGATTATAATTTCAATAAACATTCCTAAGAACATACACACATACACATACAGAGTAAATCATTAGCAGAGTTTTGTTTTTAAGCAATTTTAACACTTCAAGTTCTGTGTCACAAGTGACCTCTGTAGGCTGCATATCAAAATGTCCAGGCACCCGAAGAACCTCCCTGTCTGGGACTCTCTTCCATATCAGACCCAGACTCTGAAGACTGCTCTGTCCCTCAGGTCAGAGTTCCCAACTTGAGGGAAGTAGTACCTGCCCTGGGGGTCTTCAGCAGGCCACCTGGCCTAGGGCCCCAGTTCATACCTGCCCACTTGGTCCCAAACTATCTCTATGGTCTCCCCACCCACCTTCCCCCACAACCAGGTGGCTTCTTCCCCATTCTCTGATGACCTAAGGTGTTCTGAACAGCCAGGCCCCATGTACAAACCTGGATCTGATTGCCCAGCCACTGGAATGCTACAAATCCTGGTTCTGTTCTGATGATAAAGAGTCCAAGTGCAAACTGTAGCCCGAGGCCCCAGGACACAGTCCGCCAAGACACCTGTCATCCAATAAAAAGGGCTTGGTGAGTTTAACTCCTTGAGGGATCCAGAGAACATGATGGGGGGGAGGCGGTGAGGGTGGAGAGTATGGGGCCGCTGGGGAATGATGGGCGCTTTGCCCTGCCTGGAGGCCAGAGCCCTAAGCCTGCTGCCAATAGTCACTCCCTCCCCAGGATTCAGAATAGGCCATGTTCTTGGCAGCAATGAGATGGGCAGTGGGTAGGGGTGGCACACGATTCTAATCAAGGACCTTTGAGAAGCCAGCCAACCTTGAACATTCCAAGGCATTTAGTTTCTGAGTCATGACCTCAGGACATGGGCTCCAGCCTGCCCAGGGTCCAACACCTCTCCAGCTCAATGTGTAACCTCCATCTGCCTGGACCCTCTCCATCTGTCCTCCATAGGCAGGGTTCCCAATCCCCACTCCCTTGAGGCCCACCCTGTAGAGGACAGCTGGATTCCTTTGGGCTGTTATTCTCTCTCAGCACCTAATGACTCCTTAATGATTCCTGAGCTCTGAAGCTTGGCTACAGCCTGGGGAAAGTAATAACAAACTATGAAGCAGGGAGGGGTCCTGATCCCAGAGGATGGGAGACAGAAAAAGGAGGCAGAGAGAAAGTCCATCTGCCCAATCCAGTAGGGCCAACCAGCTGTGCACAGGCAGGGACCTCCCAAATAGGCAGATGGACACTTTGGCATTAGAATCATCCAGAGGCCTTGTTTAAACGAGGAGAGCTAAGCCTCGTTGTGGAGAGCGGTGATTTGAATTATGGCCTGTCTGACTCTCATGGCTGCATTTGTGCTGGGAGCTGCCTGTGCGAAGTGTAGGTCAAGATGCCCCAGTTGCTATGGTAACACTGGCCAGGGGTGGCTACTGGGAAGGCCTACAGCTGTCAGTCAAAGCCTTGCGTTCAGCACCAACGCCCAGGAATAGTGAATTCTGAGCAAAGCAAGATGACCCTAATGTCTCGCCAGTTCTTCGTCCTTCAGATTGCCTGTTTGCTGAAACTTTCCCACAAACAATTTTTTGATAAAACCTATATAATAAACTTTTTTTTTAAATTTTTTTTTAGTTGTAGATGGACACAGTATCTTTATTTATTTATTTTTATGTGGTGCCGAGGATCGAACCCAGTGCTTCACGCATGCGAGGCAATCGCTCTACCACTGAGCTACAATCCCAGCCCCCTATATAATAAACTTGCTGAGCTAGCTCTGGAGTCAGTCAAGCCTCAGCAGGGCTTGGTTGCCCACCTGGCCCCACCTTTTACTCTCCATGTGTATCTGTCTTTTCTCCATCCCCTCATTGCTCCTGCACATCTGGTATCTCTCTTGATTAACGGCCGTGGCCAAGAGATATGAGAGGGTCATGGCATCTCGCCCCAGTTTCTGACTATGAGCATTAGCATTTCTAAGCTGAGTGGTGCATGCCTATGATCCCAGCTATTTGGGAGCCTGAGGAAGGAGGATTGTGAGTTTAAGGCCAGCTTCGGACTTAGCAAGATTTCTATCCTAAAACTTAAACAAACAAACAAACAAAGATCTTGGGGTGTAGCTTAGTGGTAGAGCACTCTGGGTTCAATCCCCAGAGGAGAAGGAGGAGGAGGAGGAGAAGGAGAAAGAGGAGCACCGTTTTACACTAATAATTCCAATAAACCTGTGGCTCTTCACACAGACTCTGGAGTTCTGATTCTGTGTTTTTCAGGGTGATGAGGATGATTTCTGAGACTACAAACTTGAGGACACATCACCAAGGAAAGAAATGTCCCCAGTGGCCTCTGGGTTTGGAGACATGCAGCAGATCTCTCTAGCCAGTGCCCCTGCACCCCTTGGGCAGTTTGAGGACTTCTGCTAAGAGAAGTGACCACCCACTTGCGGTCTCCAGTTCCAGGACATCCTTCACCAGCTTCATAGGGAGCCTATCCTGATGTAGAGTCATCCCCAGGTTCTGAGCCTTGGGGGATGAGGCTCCCAATAGGAGCCTCTGCTCCCACCCAGCTCCCGTCTCCAGCCCCCCGGGGCAGAAGAAGGAGCATCCACTGGCTTCCAGCCCCAGCTGACGACCAAGCACTCACAGCGCAGTGATGTTTTGAGCAGGCAAAGAGGAGGGCGATGAACACACAGGCTCCTGCAAAGGATACCAACTGCTCAGGCCGCTGGGAGGTGTCTAGACTCAGCCACAAGACCAGGGCCAAGACAGCAGCAAGAGCTAGACCTCTGCAAGAGAGAGGGAGAAAGCCATTATCCTCAGCATCTTACACACACAGAATAGTACCCAGGGCCTCAGAGGAAAGGCGAGCCAAGACCCTTCTTAGTACTCTGTACAATGCCCTATGGATTGTGGGTTTGCCCACAATCTGTCAGGAGTAGACACTTTCCTGGCCCTCTGATTCCAAGCACAGTTCCCTCTCATCCTTGTGGGTAGTTCCTTCCTGGGCTATGGGTAGTTTCCTCAGATATATTCACTGATCAGAACTCAACTGGACATTTCAGGGGGACTCTGAAGATCTCTAGAGGTGTCACTCTTGACAAGTCTCTCTTCCCTGATGTCTGCAATGTGCTGCTGCTACACCAGAAGGCACAGGCAATAAGCCTTGGCAGCGTCCACCACTATGTGGTGTTAATTCTGCAGATATACAGAATGTAAGGGCGATGGAAGTATGGTTCCCTTCAGCTAGATTTCAAAGAATGCTATGAATAATCTGCTGGACCATGAAGAGACCTGCACAGGGGGGTGAGAATGTGCAGAATTTGAGACCCCTGAACAGTACAGAAATGTGTAGCATGCGATGCCAGCCTGGGAGAGCCACAAGCACTCGCATGCAGATCCAACCATGTAGACTGAGTTCAGCAAAGCCATATTGCCTTTCTGATCATTGCCTGCCTGCTGGATTTACAGAGGGCCCTGACGCTGTTTGTCCAATATTGAGGCTGCCCAATATTTTAAAGGCCCAACCACCCCAGTGTGTCTGGGAGGAAGCACATAGTGTGAAAATTTATTATGGAACATTTTTGGTTTTTTTTTTTTTTTGGTCAGTAGTACTGGGGATTGAACCCAGTGGCTCCACCACTGAACCACATCTCTTTTTCTATATTTTATTTAGAGACAGGGTCTCACTGAGTTGCTTAGAGCCTTGAGAAATTGCTGAGGCTGGCTTTGAATTGTGATCCTCCTGCCTCAGCCTCCCGAGTCGCTGGGATTACAGGCCTGCACCACCATGTCCAGCTGCTTCTCCTATTTTGTCTCCTCTTCAGGTACCTCGCTTCCTTTCTGCTATGAGCTAAAGCAGCACAAGGCCTCACCAGAAGCTGAGAAGATGCTGTGCCATGTTCTTGGACTCCCCAGTCTCCAGAACCAGGAGCCAAAATAAACTTCCATTCTTTATAAACCACCCAGTCTAGTATTCAGCTATAGCAGTAGAAAATGACTAAGACAGCGATCTGATGTTCTCTTCCCTAACCTACACTATGGCATCTCCATTATGTCCAGAGTTCCAAGGAATCTTGTTTCAAAATCAAGAGATCCCACCCCAACCTTGTCCAGGGACATGACTGACTACACCAGAATCGCCCAGGGGCTAATTAAAAATACTGGCACCTGGACCCCAATCTAGCCTGCTAAGCCAGACTCCAGGGGTTGTCCCTGGCAGCCATGTCTCCCACTTGCCCCAGGGGATCCTATGGGAGGCACTGAGAAGGGCCCTCCCTGCTGGGATGGGCTGGGCTCTCTGAATGTAAGAAACTGTCCAGTCCTGTCTCAGCCATCACAGACACCTATTGTCACTGAGGCTGAGAACTGGCAAAACACCACAGAGATGGCTGTTGCCTTTGAATCCACCCAGCAACTCCTGCTTGGAGCCCAGAAGGCAAAACGGGATAGGGAGTGGTCTCTGTGACATGGGAACCCTCTGGTAGGCCAGAACTGAGGCCTCTGCCTCCTGCCCACCCTAGGCTGCCAGCTCACTCACCTCTTAAACCACAGTTTGAGGCGAGGATGGACCTGGAGTTTCATATACCCCTTCAGTTTTGGCCCCAGAAACTTCTTCAACAGCCTGCAGGCCAGGGAGACAAAGACCACACAGGCAAGGACAAACAGCACCAGGGCCCTCTGGAAATCCAGGAGGCAGGCAATGATCAGGAAGGCAGCAAATGCTGGGGATGGAACAGAGAAGGGATCAACCATGGCAGTACCATCTCTCCAGGCCCTGCAACCTCATGCACTGGCTCTACCTCACTCCATCCAAAGCACAGAGGGCAGGAAAGTCACCCAAACTCTCTGAGTCCCTCTCTCCTCATCTGGAAATGAGACCACTCATCCCTACAATGTCAGATTTTGTTACAAATTAACTGTAGAATGTGTGTGAAAGGGCTTTGTAAACTGTAAAGTGCTGACCAAATGTGAGGAGATGTATATAGAACAGGTGAAACAAGACAACATAAGCCGAGCGCGGGAGCGCCGGCCTGTAATCCCAGCACTTTGGGAGGCTGAGACAGGCTCGTGAGTTCAAAGCCAGCCTCAGCAAGAGCAAGGTGCTAAGCAACTCAGTGAGACCCTGTCTCTACATAAAACACAAAATAGGGCTGGGGATGTGGCTCAATGGCCGAGTGCCCCTGAGTTCAATCTCTAGTACCAAAAACAAAAAAGAGACAGCATAAATCTCTGGGCATCAATGGAGTGCCTGCTACAGTCTAAAGCCATGGTATGTCCCATAGAGGATGGAGCTGAATCAGAGACTCTGTGAAGTAATCAATCAATGATGTTAATCAGTGACCACTTTCTTCCTGAAGTTTCCTTTTTACCTTTTGCCTTTTTCTCCTGTGAGCAGCTGAGCCAGCCTGGGCTTATTCCTCAACAAAAGTATATGAGAGCAGATACCACAGGGGAAATGTCTCTCCTTGGATTTCAAATTTCAAAATCAAAGGCCCTTGCCAGGTGTGGTGGGACACTCCTGTAATTCCAGCTACTTGGGAGGCTGAGACAGGAGGATAGCAAATTTGAGGTCAGCCTCATCAAACTTAGCAAGACCCTGAATCAAAATAAAAAATAAAAAAAGAACGGGATGCAGCTCAGTGGTAGAGAGCATCCCTGGGTTCAATTCCCAATATAAAATGCTTTTAAAATTTTAAAAAGTGGGCCTTAAAGGATGGAAAGGACTTTGCACTATGAATTGAAAGTATGAAATGAAATATTATGAGGAAATGTAGGTCCCACCCTGCCCTCTTTGCTATCAGACTAGTTAGAGAATAACATAGCAGAGACACAAGTGAGTCCCACAGAGGCTTGAGCCAGCGGGTTTGTGGCACAGCAAGCAGAGGAGCCCTGTGCCTTGCTTCCTGGGTAGAGCCCCAGGGAGGCACCAAGACTTTGGAGGGTATCACCACGTGGTGTGGAGTCAGATAGAGCCTCAGAAAGCTTGTAAATGTATACCCTCTGTAGTCATTAAGTAACAGAAGTGACCTCCATGAGGGACCTGGAAGACAAAAGAGGCGGGAGACCAGGACAGGCCTGTGGTAGGGAAGGGACATCTTCAGGGCTCCCTGCCAGCGTGGAGAACCTAGGACCAGCTGGAGAAGTGGACAGGTCAGTAGAAACCTGAGGAATTATCATGGCTAAGGGGCCTCCTGGGGTCTGCCAGGGAAAGGGGTGAAGGGAGATTCCAAATTGACAGAAATTGAGTTTCTGCCACTCCCTGGAATGATAAAATAGAAATGAAAAATGAATTGAGTTGTAGAAATAAAGGTCCCTTCCACACAGAAGCTCATGGGCTGGAATTCCTATTGCATGGGTGGCATTTAGAGGCACACACAGAGCTCTTTAGAGCACAGCCTGGGATGCAGGTGGGCTCTGGAAGTGAAGGGAAGGAGGGCAGGTTGAGGTGCCATGGTCACCAAGCACTGAGATGGGCACTTTACACACATTTTCACAATGAATTTTCACACCATCATATAAGGTCATTGCTGTGGTGATATCCACTTAGAGAATGATGTAACAGGCCAGACTAGTTAAGTGTCTCACACAGGGAGGATGTTGGGCCCCAGTTAAGTCCATCTGCCTTGGTGCTGGTGCCTCAGAGCTGGGCTACAGCAGCCCACAGAGGAGGGAAGGGTCTGGAAAGGCTGAGACAGGGTGGAGCATTTGCCTAGCATCTGTGAGGCACTGGATTTGATCCTCAGCACCACATAAAAATAAGTGAGTAAAATAAAGATTGTGTCCATCTACAACTAAATATATATATTTAATATATAAATATGTATGTATATACATATATATTTAATATACATACATGTATATTAAATATATAAATATACATAATATATAAATGAATATATAATTTATAAATAAATATACATATATATTTAATATATATATGTATGAAAAAGAGGGCACATGACCTAAGCTGGACCAAAGACCTCCCTTGGACTTTGGCTGGAATGATAGGCAAAGTCTTCTAAGACCAGGGACAATAAGGCCGTCCATGTTAATCCATTCTCTGCTAGAGACTATTCAAGCACTGCTTCAAGGGAAGCAAATCTGAATCTGAGTAAAGCTAGTAGCATGGAAAACAGAGGAGGCCTGGTTTCAGACCCTGCCCAAGAATGACTTCACGATCTTAGCCACTATCTCTGAAGGAAGCTATGAGCAACTTCTATGGTTTGGATGTGGTTTGAGTGTGTCCTCCAAAGGGTTCATGTGTTAGAAGCTTGATGCATGTGTGGTAATGTTGAGAGGTGGGGCCTAATGGAAGATAATTAGGTCACTGGGAGTGTGCCCTCAGAAGTGATTAACCCTAACTGATGCCAGTGCCATGCCTGTGAGCATCTAAAACTATGAACTAAAAAACCTTTTTCCTTTATAAAGTACCTTGCTTTAGCTATTTCATTATAGCACCAGAAAACAGACTCATATAGAAACCATGAACCTACTCCATCTCAGCAGATGAACTTGTTTTAAAGTACTTCAAGAGACTAGGGCCATTACTATCATCTCTCACCATCCTCTCCCTTCCCTAGCTACCTATGATGGTCTCTAGCGACACCTATCTTCCCCTCTTTACTTCCAACTTGACAGAAAGAGATGAGTCTCAGCCTACAAAGACCTGTCCCTCTACCTGGGCCCAGGGACCTTCTCTGTGCCCAGGGGAACTTGATCCATCATTTTTCTCTTCCTATCCTATTCCTTCACTTTCTTTCTTCAAAGCCCTCACTTTAGCTCACAAACATGTTCCAAGTGTCTCCTATCACAAACACATGCCCATCCTTGATTTTTGTCACATCCTAACCATTAATATTCCCTCTCTGTTCTCCTAAAAATTTCTCCAAATAGCTATTCAATCTTGCTATCCATATTGCCTCACCCTCCATTTACCCTAATTAAGTTTTTGCACATATGCTTTAAGTCACCACCACCTCTTTGCCCCTAAATTAATGGACAAGGCTCTGTCCTTACTCTACTTACCCTCTGCAGAGATGTTATTGATCTTCTGTGTGGATGGCCCCAGGCTTCTGTCCTTGACCCACTTCTCAATTCATTCTCCAAGTAACATCTCCAGGGGAAACTTTCTCTTCCCCTGGATGACCCAGCAGTGGTACCTCCAACAGACTGTCCAAATCAACTCCCTCTCTACCAAGACCATCTCTTCCACCTGTGTTCTCTAGCTCTGTAGAAAGCTCCATTATCCACCCCATCACCCATGCAGGAACCCCAGGCAGCCTTGATTCAAGGTCTCCTTCATCCTGCACATCTGGCCAGCTCCCAAGTTCCACCGCCATTGCTTCCCTAGGATTTCTCCAATCCAGGCCTGTCCCTCTTCCACCACTTAATTCTCAAACATATCATGGCCCTCAATGTCTCCTTGTCCCTCTCTCTCCCCAGGGTCCCAGAGTATGAATTCCATTTGGACACTTCTGTGTTTTCAATCCTTTGGTGGCTCTCTTGACTTGAGAATAAAATTGGGCATCCTCCCCCAATCCCCCACCTCCAATACCAGGCCCTTTCCTGGCCATCCAGTCTCACACACTGGCATCCCTTGTAAATTCTACCCTCCAGCCACACTAGACTTCATCAAAGCCCACACCGTGATGGTTTTCATTTCTGCTCTGTGACTCCTCTCACTCCTTATTACCCTCCCCTCACCTCCTATCCACCGCTCATGAGACTGGAAGGTCACTTCCTCCTGGAAGTCCTCCCTGACTGTCCCACCATGCCTCCTCTGTGCTCCCAGATGGCTTATTGTTTCATGTGGGCATATCTGTGCCCCCTCCTGGCTGATGAAGGAGTGACTTCAGAATGAGATCTGGTCTGGTTTAACTGGTGCTTCAGTTCCTAGCCTGGGAGCTGGCCCTGAGCTGGTGCTCAGCAAACATATGTTGACTGATTGGTTAAGTGAATGACCCTGTCCTGAGACATGAGGCTGGGGAGGCAATGATTTCTGGGGAGGGCTGGGTTTCCAGCTCACCAGTACAGAAGAGGCCTATATAGATCCATCGAAACAACTGTGCATGCTCTCTGTAGAAGCTTCTTGCTTTCAGGACTGGCTGCAGGATCCTCCTGGGGAGAGGACCAACAGTGTTCATGAGTGGCCCTTTCACTCCCATCCCAGTGCAGATCCTCAACACCTTTGGGTAGAAAACACTTAAGTATGTTCCTAGTACAATGATTAAAGAGGGCAAGCCAGGCACTGGCCTTGACATCCCACAGGGCTGAACAGCAACCCCAGCCCAGAACAAATTGAGCCATGGTTCCAGCCTCTCTGCCTCTAGGTCTACAGAGGTTGGGCTTGGGGATTACAGCAGTTCCAGCAGGCCCCATTACCCCAGGAATAAACCCTGTTTCCAGGGTGTGGGAGGGAATTAACTGATAAGGAAGAACCTTATCAACATTCAGAAATATACAAAGATGGCAGCCCACACCTCCTCCATTTCCACCTGTCCATGGAGCAAGGTGCAGTAGCTTCCTGCTCTGCATTTGCTTCCTTGGGATCAGGATACTCATCATCCAAGTCAGCACCGCCTTTTCTAGAGGGAGGGTGTGTGAAACAGCCTGACCCCTGCCCAACTTTGACTACCTTCAGACCCAGTCCAAATACCAATTCTTACCTGGTCATTTGGTCACCTCTGTCCCTGGAGGAACAACTAGAGATACCTCTAGTAGATATGCACTCAGTGCTCATGGAATTCAACCACCAGATGCTGTTTTAAGGATCCTCCTAGCTCCCTTGCTGGAGGGTAGGTGAAGCACCTTTCTGAGTCCCTCCATCCAGACGATAGATGGATCCCTTCCCCACTGCCACCCCAGGTCCTTCATGCTGCTCAGCTCAGAATCCTGCCAAAGAGGACCTGAGTCCTAGCTCCCATCAGACACTCTGGGCTGGTCCATTTCCCTCCATGTAAAATGTGGACCTGGCCCAGTACAAGAGGTTTAAACTGAGCTTCAGATTTCCCCCAAGTTCCCTCAGAGGCGGGACCAGGTAGAATGGAGATAGGGGAGGTTAAAAGGGAAGCCTGATTTGTTCAGGGCCTCCTACCCAACTTCGACTGGAGCAGCCCAACTGTACATGTTGGGGTTTCTGACAGGACTTCATTCTGGCTGCTTATGAGTAGGTAGGGCCTGTGGCCTGGCTCACCTCTGAGGGACAGGCCAGTATGACTCATTTAGCTGCAAGGACTGGCTGAAGTGCCTCACCTTGGTTCCTCCTTCAACAAAAGTTCCTAACCCCAACATCTGCCAGGAGGCCAGATTCCCCAGACTAGCCCATAACCCTCACAGAGATCACCTACCATCTAGAGAAGGGCTTCTCTTCAGCTTTGCTCCAGCTGTCCCCCTGCTCTGTGGGGCTCAAGTCGCTGCCAGGGAGCTGGCCTTCCTCCTAAAGCCATCAGGGAGCCATCAGGGCCAGCCTTCCCACCTGAGAGACAGCTAGAGCTGAGGGGCCCAGGGAGGTGAGAGATCCAGGCCACCCCAGGTGCCCACAGGCCCTCATGAGATGGGGATGGGACTTTTGCACAAGAAATAATCAGAAGCCTACTTAATTAAATTCTGCAAAGTGTACTGTGAGCACCTACTATGTTCAGGGCTCTGTGCTAGACACATCCTGCCCTCAGGGAGTTTGCAATCTGCATCAAGGAGGAACACTGTGACTGGTTGGGGGCCAAGAGGAAGCCTCTAAGGAAAGTCCCAGGCAGAACTACCTCATTGCATGACTAAAGAATGTCATTTACCCCATAGTCCTTGGAGTGATTTTTAGAGGGGGTCATTCTTGCAAGGTGATATTGTGAAAGCTGCCCCCTGGGGTGCACAGGGTGGCATAGGGAAGAGGTCGGATCAGAGAAGGTTGAGAGGGGAAAGGGTGCTGTGTTACACTCCAAAGACCAGGTTGTGATCTTCAACTTGGCCGTTGGATGGCCAAGACAAGATTGGGAGCTCCTTGAAGGCTGAGGCTTCCTCAGAGACTCACCCCATCATCTCGTTTCTCTTCTCATCTTTCAGATTAGAGCTTAAATGTTACTTCCACATGGGAAACTTCTCTGATCTTTCAGACTTGGATCGGCTATGTGGACACATAGTAGGTGCTCAATAAATGTTTTATGAGTGAAATAAATGGGGTTGCACTGCATGGGGAGGCCAGCACATCAGAGTTGTCTTAACTATGCAAGCTGAGAGCTGAGAAGGCCAAAGGGGATGGATGTAAAGGAAGAAGGTGGGCACTGACCCTCCCACCATGGGTTGGGACTCAAACCCAGAGGCTGAGGAGGCTGGGGAAGGGGACAGACCAGGCTTTCCAAGAACTCAGCCTCCATGTTCTCCAAGCCGTGGGCCACAGGTGCGAGAGAAACGCACTCTCTTTGTTTGAGTGTGTTGTTCTCCATGGGCCAGAACTTCTAGCTGAAAGACAAAGTCAAAAGAGGGCCCAAAGCTGAAGGGAGAGCCTACAGGGTCCAGGAGCAGGGCCTAGGGAAGGGAAGAGGATGGAGTGGGGCAGAGGGCAGGGTGTGGGGAGCAGGGGCCCGGAAGCACCAGGCCCTTGCCCCGGGGTTACATATGCTACCCCAGAGCTTGCTCCTTTTTGTGCCTGGGACCTCAACCTGGGCCCCTCCCACACACGGAGGGCACACCCTTTCCTATTCTCCCTTCTGAACCTGTCCTTGTAAGCTAGGGAAGTTCTAGGATAAAACAGCAAATTCTTCCCATTTCACAGGGAAGGAAATGAAGGAAATGAGTATATATCTGATACGGGCATTTTTCTGAAGAGAGGCCTTGGCTTGCCTCACTCCTCACAACAGGTTAAAATCACTGCCATTAAGTGATATGTTCACATGTTGATGGACACACAAAAACGTAAACCATGGGGCTGAGGTTGTGGCTCAGTGGTAGATCACTTGCCTAGCATGCGTGAGGCACTGGGTTCGATTCTCAGCACCACATACAAATAAATAAAATAAATAAAAAAGATCCATCAACAACCAAAAAAACATTAAAAAAAAAAAAAAAAAAAGTAAACCATGGGACTGCGGTTGTGGCTCGGTGGTAGAGTGCTTGCCCAGCATGTGTGAGGCACTGGGTTCGATTCTCAGCACCACATATAAATAAATTAAAGGTCCATTGACAACTAAAAAAAAATTTAAAATAAAGTAAATCATTGCAAAACGTAACTCCTATACTGCCCTGAAAAATGTGTCTGCAATTAATGTCGGTCAAGATTCATCTTTGCAAAATATCTGATTTCCACATTCAGCCAGTATAGCCAGCCTATATTTCTTTCTTTCTTTCTTTCTTTCTTTTGGTACTGAGGATTGAACTGAGGGGTACTTAACCACTGAGCCACATCCCTATTTTGTGTTTTATGTAGAGACAGGGTCTCACTGAGTTGCTTAGTGCCTCGCTGTTGCTGAGGCTGGCTTTGAACTCGCGATTCTCCTGTCTCAGCCTCCCAAAGTGCTGGGATTACAGGCGTGCACCACCGCGCCCGGCTGCCAGCGGATATTTTTGATCCATAATGCATGGATTCCTTCAAAGAAAAAGAAAAGGAAAAAAATCACAAAATAAACTTTTTTTTACTCAAAAATAACGAAGTTTGTATTAGATAAATGATGTATTTAGCATGAAGCATGAATTATTTTCATCTAAATATTGAAAGTAAAGTCTGTGCCTCTTATTTTTAAGCACTTAGGCTTAGAGGTTCTTTGTTTTCCTCCTTTTTTCCTTTCTCTTTCTTTTTTTCTTTTTCTTCCTCCCCACCTACCAGGAAGGTTATTTTGTTTGGTTTTTGGAACTAGATGTTGAAGGTTTAATCTTCTTCAGGGACAAATTCTGAATGTTAGAGAACTTACTCTGTAATAGAAAAATCTCTTCATGCTCTGGCAGGGCATGGCTGGTTCAACTCCATGCTGCCTGCCTGCACTCAGCCCTGACCCCCTCTGATTCTCTACTGAAAAGCATGTCCTTTCTCTTTGCCTATATATGTTTAACGCGATTCAATACTTCAAGGAAAAAATAGTGATATGCTGATTGTATTATAATTTCCCACACTTGAAAGATGGGGACACAACATCCTGAAGACATCAATCTTGTCCCGAGATCCAACCGTATCTGAAACCAGAACTACCTCCAGACTTTTTCATGCCAAGAGCCAATAGTTTCTTTTATTTTCCCCCCAATATTGGGGATTGAACCCAGGGGTGCTCTACCATTGAGTTATAGCCCCAGTCATTTTTATATTTTTATTTTGAGACAGTCTAGCTAAGTTACTGAGGCTGGCCTCAAATTTGCAATCCTCCTGCCTCCGCCTCTGGAGTTGCAGGGAGTGTGCCACTTAACTCAGTTCATAGAGTTGGTTTGTTTTGTTTTGTTTTGTTTTGCTGAAGCTCAGTTCATAAGCTTCAGCTCATCTGTAAATAAAGTCCTAACTAAGACCCGTTGCCCCATTCCCATTCCTCCTCCTTTCTTCCCCATGGGGAGTACCGTACTATATCCCAACAGCAGACTGGTAAAGATGACACACCCAGATATACACACAAACAAGCAGGGACACGCCCTGAGCACACACGCGCACGAGGCAGAGCCTTGGAGGCCCTAATTCCAGCACACACACAGACACAGCTGCACAGAGAGGACAGGACCTTATTTCCACTCACATATTTGTGGTGACAAGCAGCTCTCAGGGACAGTTGGAAGCACAGGGGACGAGCTGAGTCCAACCTGCTGGTGCTTTGGCCTGTCTTCACCTTTCAGTGGAAATTACCCAGGCAAAGGTCCGGAACTGCAGTGGGTTGGGCCTCCCCAACGTCCACGGACACAGCTGGCGAAGAACTTACTTTCCCTTACTCAGGGAAAAGGATGTGGGGCGGGAGCCTCCAGAGGCCTGGCCCACTCTGCAGCTCCTGCCCCATCTGGCTGCCGTCCACCCCCCGCCCTCCCTCCACTCTTCCTGCTCCTGAACTGACCTCTTCCAAGGCCAGATCTGGTCCCCCTCCTCCAGGAAGCAAACTTTGGTATTCTTGCCCTCCCTTTCCCTTTCCATCTGTCATCCCTGTATTTTATCTTTCATTTTACATCTCAGTCTCTCTTCTTCCCTGGATTAGTAATTATTATAACAACCTACTTTCCTAAGCTGGAAGATAGGGAAGCCGTGTAGTTATCACAAATAGGAAGCATGCTGCAGGTCTAAGCATTAAACAGTCAGCAAGCAAAACACAATTTCACTTGTTTCCCCCCTTTGTTTCTTTCTTCCTTTAAAAAAAAAAAACTAAACTAAATGCTTAAGCAACAATGTATAAAGTCAAAGGACAAACACTTCAGTTTTTCAGTCTTCAAACTAAACATTAAACTTATCTGACAGGATTAACAACATCTCTTTAATAATTAATGGTACCCACTAAGGATAAAATCCTTTATGGCACAAAAATACTTCCTGGTAACAATAGGGAGTGGAGCACATGGCACAGGTGTGCTAGTTGTTTGGGCTGGAGATGTAGCTCAGTGGAAAAGCACCCATGGATTTAGTCCCCAACACACAAAAAAATCTAATTACCAAAGTAATGACACATACATTTAAATCTTATAGAAATATACAGAAAGCATTTAAATCCCCCTAATCTGAACCCTCCACAGATAAGCATTGTTGAGTTTGTGGCATTTCCCCCCTAGTTTTTCCCCTAAGTGGATACAATTTTATGTTATTCATTTTCCAACAGGGGATCATACTATACCTGTTTTCAAATTTTACTTTTTCCAGCAGGGATCCATAAATCTGTCCACTCACAGTGTTGGGGCCACATGTCCCCTTGATTATAGACTGAATGTTTCCCTTGAGCAGGACACAGATGGACTCAGAGCTGCCTCAAAGGGGACCTCATGGAGCCTCAATGAGGGGCAAAGGCCTGCACTAACCTCACCACCTCTGCCCCTTCCAATCCCTCCTGATGCCCCTCCATCCTACCCTCATCCCCCTCTTCCCCCTTGTTTTCTGTTAGTGCTCAGAGGGAAGCCAAGAGATGCAGTGTATCCAGTGGCAGCCAGGTTTGTTTCAAAACATTCCTTTCATTGCAGCTTCATGGACTCTGATCTCTAGAACAAGAATTCAACAGGCTGTGTGTCATGGGATGAGGCTTGAGCATAGAGCTCAAAATTCTAGATTCACTCACTGACTCTCCAAGTTAACTTGTTTCTTCATCTGTGAGCTGGTGAGGATGGGTAAAGTACCTAGGAGAATTAAATGACAGGCTTGACAGAGAGCCCTCGTCTTCTTCTCCTTCTCCTCCTCCTTCTTCATTCTTTAAATCTTTTTGTAGTGCTGGGGATTGAACCCAGGGCCTTGTGCATGCTAGAAAAACACTCTACCAACTGAGCTATGCCCCAGCCCCCTGAGGGCATCTTTTTTTTTTTAAATGTTTATTTTTTAGTTGTAGATGACAGAATATCTTTATTTTATTTTTATGTAGTGCTGAGGATCGAACCCAGTGCCTTATGCGTGCTAGGTGAGCACGCTACCACTGCGCCATAATCTCAGCCCCCCTGTGGGCATCTTAACACACCACCCCTTTCCAGGTCAGGAGACCCTTGCCTCTCCCCTGCTTCTCCACTCATGGCCAGCAGGGATCCCAGGCCCCAAGAAGCCAAACTCTTTTCAGGAAGCTGAAAACCCCAAGCCAGGCAACTGGGAGGCTAAAGAGATCAGGACAGAGACTCCCCAAAGGGAAGACTAAGAGCTGAAGTGGGTGTCCTGCTCCTACCCATCCAGCTGTGTGGCCTCAGTGCCTTAATGACCCCCTGTGTGGCACACTTCCTGAGAAGATGGTCTCTGAGACCCAGCCCACCAGAGGGACTAGTTGAGTGAGGTACAGGACTGGTCCAGGACGCTGGGCCCAGGGCAGAGTGAGAAGAGGACCACATCAATGCTCATATAGCCTCCCTGTCATCAAGACAGCACTTAGGGGTGTAGCTCAGTGGCATGCACAAGGCCCTGGGTTCAAGCCCCAAAACAAAGAACAAAAGCAAAAACAAACCAAAAATACAAACAAATACCCCCAGCACTTAGAAGGGTTTACAGTGAAGGGGCCGTTCCATCTCTCATCCTTGTGTCAATCTTCAGAAGAAACTGCTTATCTGATTTTACTTCTTCTGGTGACTATGTCCTGTCTTAGGGAAATTCTTAGCCAAATAATTTGAAAGGATCCTTTTTCCTTGCCAGGCTGATTTAATAAACAGGATATGTTTTAGAAGTAGTGAGTGAGGGGCTGGGATTGTGGCTCAGCGGTAGAGCGCTTGCCTCACATGCGTGAGGCCCTGGGTTCGATCCTCAGCACCACATACAAAGCAATAAAATAAAGACATTGTGTCCATCAACAACTAAAAAAAAAAAAAAAAAATATTTAAAAAAAAAAAAAAGAAGTAGTGAGTGAAACACTCAGCACTCTAAGCGGCAGACATCATCAGGGTTGTTCAGCAATCTCTTGATTTTCTTCTCATGACTTTGCCTACGCTCATTTCTTAGCTCTTTGCTGGTGTCATCTCTTTCATTGCATTGATTCGGGTGTCCCAACAGTGGACAAATAGGCTCATCCCTGGTCAGAACCCATGAGTGTGACCTTGTCATTCTTCTCTCCTTAACCTGAGATGATTGTCAGGATGGAAATCCAGTACAATTTTATTGTTCTCATTTTTAAAATGATGTCTGCCTCTTACAGTTCTGAATGTTTCACTTACTACTTAGAAAAATATCCTCTTCATTGTAGCAGAGCCCCACAAGAAAGAATCTATTTCAACTATAGTATATAGCAAAAATATTAAGCTGTTTGGGACTCATGGTTTCAGATGTTCTGTCCATGGCTGTCCAACTCCAACTCTGGGTTGGAGGGGAGCAGAACATCATGGCAGAAGGGCATGGTGGAGGAGAGCTGCTCAGCTCAGGGTAACTAGGAAGCAGAGAGAGCACTCATAAGGAGCCAGGGATAAGATATAATCCCTCCATGCCAAAAAAAAAAAAAACCCAAAATTTGATGACATGAAAAAGCTCAGGCTTTTATACCCTCTGCTTGTAACTCATAATAAATTTTCTTTCAGGAACGGATTATTCCAAGTCTTAGAGCATAGTACTCTTTTAACAACTATATAAGTGCAGGTGTTTGCAGGGAAAGAAGCATTCTAATAATACACATAAGGCAGAACTCTCCCCAGCCTGCTTGGTGTGATTATCCCAGGGCTCCCTGATGTACTCTGCCCCTTGACCCTTTCTACTCATTGGGAACAGAGGGACACTAATGGCCATCATCCAACACAAAATGAAAGGATGAGTCTGGGGCTCATCTATCTCAACAACAGTGGAAGACTGATAGAATAAGGACACCCACATACCCCTGACAAGTCAAGGCCACCAATCAGGGAAATTTACCCAAAAAGTTCAGAGATTACTATTTCCAAATATTTAATTGGTTGGTGCTTTGTAAAATATTTCCCTTGTTCTTCTTGTTTTACCTTCTATCCTTCCTGCTTCTCCATCTCATATTTGCTTTGTATATACTGACTGTTAAGGTTGGATCTTTGATATCTCTCAGAAAGCTCATGTGTTGGAAGCATGGTCCCTGATACAGGGAGGTGCAGAGGTGAGCTTTTAGGCAATGGTGAGAGTGGATTAGTCCATTTGATTAATTATTGGTTTGAGTGGACTACTGGGTGGTAACTATAGACAGGGGAGGCATGCTGGAGGAAGTAGGTCACTGGGGATGTGCCCTCGGGGTTTATATATTGTCCCTGGCACCTTGCACAAACTCTCTCTCTCTGCTTCCTGGCTACCATGAGCTGAGCAGTTTTCATTTACCACACCCTTCCACTATGACGTTCTGCCTCACTCTGGCCCAGAGCAAGGGAGTTGGCTGACCATGGACTGAATCTCTGAAACCATGACCCCAAAATTGACGTTTCCTCCTCTAAGTTTTTGTTGTCAGGTATTTTGGTCATAGTGACAAAAATGTGATTAACACAGGTAATAAAAATGTTTATTTTTCAGTTTGATCCAGATTAAGATAATCTATAAACCAAGGTAGGTTCACATCACCTTGTTGGGTTCCAGTGTGATGTCCCTGGCTTCTATGGGTTTATACCGAAGGCTATATCCTCCTTCTGAGGGCATCGTTTTCCTCCAGCCATTTGCAAGGGGTATGGGAACTATTCATTTTTGCCAAATTAATAAGGCAAGTTCTCTTTTTGGCCAAAAAAAGAGTCGCTGTTGATAAGTTGATTAATTTATATAAGCAAAAATAATTCCTTGATTGCTCCATTTTTTTCCCATCAGAGAAATAGTCTAATATGACACCCACTGAGCCTTAGTGCAAAACCAAGTGTGTTTTTTTTTTTTTTCAATTTTGTTTTTTAACCAGAGTTGCCATGAACAGGACTTAGGCTCCTGGGAAGAGCTAAGAAAATGAAGCTCCTACAGCCAGCAGCATTTGCACTGAATATATAGACAAGTGGGTGTCACAAATTAAATACAATTGTTAGGAGGGACAAAAATGGATACCTCTGAGTGTCACATCTAACAGGCATTGTAACTGTTTTAGTCAGCTTTTTCTCTGCTGCAATCGAAAGACCTGATAAGAACAATTTCAGATGAGGAAGAGTTTGTCTGGGGTCTCACAGCTTCACAGGTCATAGTCCATAAACAGCTGGCTCCATTCCTAAGGTCTCAAGGTGAAGCAGAACCTCATGACAGAACAGTGTGGTTCAGGACATCACACCAGGAAGCAGAGAGAGGCTAAGCCCAGTTCACAAAATATTTACCCCAAAGGTGGGCCCCCAATGACCCACCTCCTCCAGCCATACCCTACCTGCCTACAGTCACCAGTTAATCCCTATCAGGAGACAAACACACTGATTGGATGAAGGCTCTCATACCCAATCATTCCATCTCTCAACTTTCTTGCATTGTCTCACACAATGAGCTTTTGGAAGACACCCTAATATCCAAACTATAACAGGAACTTTCCAGGTATATCCTTTCTTCTTCCACCCTGGTAGAATTCCACCAATAATAATATGGCAAAGAATAAAAGGCGCAGCCACACCTCTTGTTCTATTTTACTCTCACTAGTACCAACTGTTCTTCCTGTATGAACCCACCAATTAGATCACATGACTCATTTTGAAACCATCCTTCCCACTTCACTATAGGTTACAAGCAACTACAGGTTGCTTCACAATCTGTAGAAGTAAGTTTAATTATTTTAAAGATTGTGCACATTTCCATGAGTTCTGTGACTGTGGGGATTTGTAGGAGAATCTGACCCACCACAGGAGCTAACTATTGGCCAGCTCAGGGCCCAGGAGCCTCCACTGCAGTAATTTCCTATTCGATCCCACCAGTCCTCCATTCCAAGGGCAGAGATGACTGTTTCCAAAAGGGACAACAGCTGGAAAGTCCGTATTCAGGAGTTTGGGCAGAGATGTCTGCCAACCACCCACCTGCAGGGAATGGAGAAACAGCAAGGTTCCCAGTATGGAGGAGAAGAGCAGAGTGTGTGTGGGCCAGAGATGAATCCTGTAGTCCCGAGTGTAAAGTCAGATAACGATGATGGAAAGGAGGCCAATTAAAACCGCTGAGCAAGGTTTTATTGATATACGCTCCCGGGCGAGACTCCCCTGTCCAACAGAGCAGGTCTGGGAGAATCGCGCGCAGGCTCAGCTGGTTTGAAAATTTTATGGGCTTGGGGTAGGAAGGGGAGGGCTTGGGACAGGAAAGGGAAGTTTTGGGGAGTCCCATGTCCTCCTGGGGTTGGTTGGGGGATCAGCTGATTGACAGTGGTTATGAGTCACCGTTACTGCTTGTCTGCGGTGTCTGATTGATTGTTCTCTCGTGTATGCGGGCTGCCTGGTGTTTTGTTCCCCTCTGCCACCTTAAACCGACCTAACATTTTGGCCTTTCTGATGATATAGGACGACAAAATCAATCTGGCTATTTCCTGCTGGCTAGGGGGTGCCAGAGGGGAAGGAGATGGCTCTGGTGTCGGTTCCGTAGGGAGGCGACTGTAGGGGTGTAGGAATATCTGCTTGTAGGTCACTCTGGCAGCTTCATGTATGTGCTTTCGGGCGAGCCTGAGGAGGCAAGGAGCAATTATTAGTAGAAATCCTATTACCAACATAGGAGTGAGAATGGGAGTCAGCCATGTACTGAGAGTAGAGCTTGGCCAGCCTGGCCAAGGGTCATTTGATTTTTGCCATTTAAGCCTTTCATTTATATGACAGAGGGTGTTGACATTTCTTTTGACCAGTCCAGTTTCATTGATATAGACAGTAGCAGCATTCTTCTTTTAGGAATAGACATGTTCCCTCTTTGTCTGCTGTTAGGAGATCTAGGGCTGGATGGTTCTGTAATGAAACTTGGGCAATAGATGTTACCTGCCATTGCAGGGAAGTGAGAGAGGTGGCCGATGCCTCTATTGCTTCCCAAAGTTGTTGTTCAAGCTTCTGAGTAGCAGTTGCTGCATAATCAAGTCCACCTGCCCCCATCCTGGAGGCAGCGAGTGAGGAGGCCAGGGAGAGTCCAACTACTACTGGTAGAAAGATGGCCATCTTGTGGTGGGAACAAGCTTGTTAATTCAGCCTCATTGTACAGAGTTAATTGAGGAATCTTGATAAGAGCCAAACGATGTTTTAGACTTTGTTTTATATCAGTACATTAAAATAAATTTGTCTTAATTATAGTCAATTTAATCACAAACATAAACTCTTTGACATTTACTCTTTAGGCCCTCTTGTCACTTATTCTGATCCTTTTTATCACTTACTTTAAATTATTTTTTTATCATACAAAGACTTTTTTACCCAGAAACACTTTTTTTCCTTCTACTAAATACCATATCTAGAATCTTTAATTTTTATTTCCCCATCTATTAATTCCTTTTTTTGTTTACATCCCAAAACAATCCTTGTAAATTTCCGAATTTAGATAAATTACTTCATTTTAATGATAACAAATAGGTTTAATTGTGGTGGATAGAAATAGGATAGGGGCTGCTGAGGATTTGGTTGTTAGTTCTTGTGCTATAGAGTCTGCTTTGTTGTTGCCCACAGCTATAGGGTCAGAGGAATTTTGATGTCCTCTGCAGTGTATGATGGCCACTCATGATGGCAGTTGTAGTTCCTCTAAGAGTTTGGAAATTAGAGAGGCATTGACCACTGGTGATCCCTTTGTCGTCAAGAATCCACGTTCCTTGCAAATAGCCAAATATGAATGAACAATCAGGAAGGTATATTTGGAGTCTGTGTAAATGTTGACTTGCTTATCTTTGGATAGGATGAGAGCTCTGATAAGGGCAAAAAGTTCAGCCTTTTGGGAGGTGGTCCCTTCAGGAAGGCAGCTGGCTTCTAGAAGTGAGGCAGTGGTGACTACCATGTATGCAGCTCTATGGTGTCTGTCACAACCCATCACTGAACTGACATCCACAAAAATGGTTAAGTCAGATGAGGGAAGTGGGTAATCAAAGACATCCTCATGGGGTGATCATAGGGCCTCTAGCACCTGTGGACAGGAGTGGGTAGCATCTGAAGGGGGTGAGGATAGTGTGGCAGGATTGAGGGGAGAAGAACAACAGAGGGTAGTGTTGGAGATCTCTATAAAGAGAAGGTGGAATTCTTGGATTCTTGAAGGGCTTAGAAGGGGAAGAGCTTTATGACTTAAGAGGTCCTGTAGCCCATGGGTAGAAAATACAGTTATTGGTTGGAGCAAGATAAGCTTCAGGGCTTCTTTAGTAAGTTCCGCTGCTGCTGCCCGTGTGTGGAGACATGGTAGCCACCCACAAACTGTAGAGTCAAGCTGCTTGGAGAGATATGCCATTGGCTTATAGGAGGGTCCAATTGGTTGGGTGAGGAGGCCAGTGGCAATACCCTGTCTTTCATTCGTAAAGAGGTGGAAAGGATGGTTAGGGTTAGGAAGAGATAGAGTGGGAGAGGATGTGACAGCATCCCTGAGCTTATAAAAGGCATTGGCTATTAAGGTAGGGGAGGTGAGGGGCCCGTGAGGGGTCTCCTTAGCTGCCTGGTATAAGGGCTTGGCCAGAAGGGCAAAGTTGGGGACCCAATGCCTGAAAAAGCCTGCCAGATCCAGGAAGGAGAGGGTGTAACCTGCTGTTTTGGGTGACTGTAGGTCATGGAGAGCTTGAATTCTGTCTGTTGTCAGGCTTTTAGAGGTTGAAGTGAGGAGTATACCTAAATAGGTGACTGAAGTGGTAGTAAGCTGGGCTTTGGCTGGAGAGACCCAATAGCCCTGGGACCCCAGGAAATTGAGGAGCTGAGCAGTGTGTTAGGGAAGTCTCAAGGTATGGGCTGCATAGGAGAAGGTCATCCACACACTGTAAGAGAGTGTTATCTCCCACGTCACAAGCAGTTAGATCCTGTGCCAAGGCTTGTCCAAAGAGGTGGGGACTGTTCCTGAAGCCTTGGGGTAGGACTGCCCATGTCAGCTGTTGGGACCTAAAAGATGTAGATTCTTCCCACGTGAAGACAAAGAGGTAATAAGAGTCAGGATGAGCTGGGCGCGGTGGCTCAAGCCTGTAATCCCAGCACTTTGGGAGGCTAAGACAGGAGAATCGCGAGTTCAAAGCCAGCCTCAGCAACGGCGAGGCACTAAGCAACTTAGTGAGACCCTGTCTCTACATAAAACACAAAATAGGGCTGGGGATGTGGCTCAATGGTCGAGTGCCCCTGAGTTCAATCCCCAGTACCAAAAAAAAAAAAAAGAGTCAGGATGGAGGGGCACTGTAAAGAAGGCGTCTTTAAGATCTAGGACAGGGTTTGGGGTTGTGGCTCAGTGGTAGAGTGCTTGCCTTGCACATATGAGGCACTGGGTTAGATCCTCAGCACCACATAAAAATAAATAAATAAAATAAAGACATTGTGTCCATCTACAGCTAAAAAAAATATTTTTAAAAAAAGATCTAGGACAGTTAAGTGAGTGGTTGAAGGGGAAATATGAGAAAGGAGAGTGTAAGGGTTGGGAACCACTGGGTGGATGGGAATAACTACTTCATTAATTAGGCGGACTAAACCATAGGCTCCTGAGGGTTTGCGTACTAGCAATATGGGAGTGTTGCAGGGAGAGTCAATAGGGATGAGGAGTCCCTGAGCAAGTCAATGGTCTATAATGGGATTAAGTCCCTCCCTGTGGGTTTTGGAGATGGGAAATTGAGGATGCAAGGGAAATTTAGTTTGAGGTTTTAGCTGGATACAGGATGGCTTGTGGTGGGAGGCTATGGCTGGTTTGGAGGTGTCCCAGACTTGGGGATCAACTAGGTCTAGGGGTAACAGCACAGTGGGTACTGTCAGGGTATTAGAGACAGTAAGGGCTAGAGGTAAAAGAAGATGGGTGGTAGTATTGTTGGGGTGTAGTTGGAGGATGGCTCCTAATAATTGGAGAACATCTCTGCCTAGGGGAGAAATCGGACAGGATAGGATGACCAGAAAAGAGTGTGTGAAAGGGTGTCCCTCCAGGGAACAGGCCAGCTTAGCAGTTCGCTATGGGAAGGAGGGTTTGCTGTCAATTCCCATGATTGAAACCTGAGAAGGAAACAAAGGCCCGGAGTGGGCAGGCAAGACAGAGTAAGTATCCCCCATGTCCACAAGGAAGGCTATGGACTTACCTGCTACCTGGAGTGTTACCCTGGGCTCGGCAAGGGTAATGGGGGTCCTCAAGTCTGGGCTTCTTCAGTCCTCTGTGAACCCCAATTGTTCAAGAGAATGAACTGCCTGGTTGGTCTTACCCCCACGTGGAGGCACCAAGGAAGGGCCAGCCATGGGGCAGTCGCTCTTCCAATGTTCTGTCTGCTTACAGGTGGGGCACAGTCTAGAGGGGGGCAGTGGGTTTGGGCATTGGCGAGCCCAGTGACCTTCACATCTGCACTTGAAGCATGCCCCCAGCAGAGGGGGATGCTGGTTACCCCATGAAGCTTTCGCTGGAGCCGTAGGCCTTAGGGCCACTGCCAAGGCTTGGGTTTGGAGTGTTGCCTTTCTCTGCAATTGAGCCTGCCTCAATGGGTGGTAGTATTGTTGGCTAGCTCAGCCGAATCCTCTTGGGCATTATAGAATTTAAAGGCCATTTTTACCAGGTCTCAGATAGGGGTCTGAGGGCCCTCCTCAGCTCATTTAAGCTTTTTTTTTTTTTTTTTAAATATCATAGGCTGATTGAGTGATGAAATGAGTTGCACTGTAGCCCCAGAAGGAGACTCAGCTTAGTATATTTGGTAAGAGCCTCTGTAAGGCAGTTGAGAAATAAGGCTGGATTCTCATCCAGGTCCTGGGTGATTTCTCTCAGTTTATCAAGTTGACTACCTTATTGGAAACTGCCTGCAAATTTGATCAGTATGATCTCAAGCAGCCTGCTGGATGCAGGTGCATTCATCTGGGGTAAGGGTGGAAGAGAGGATGACATAGACATCATGCCAGGTAAGATTGTAAGTCTGAGAGAGGTAGTGGAATTCCTTAATGTAAGTAGCAGAGTCAGCACAGAAGGTCCCAAGGCGCCTCTCAATCTGGGAAAGATCCTGAAGTGAGGATGGGACACATACTTGGACAATCCCTTTGGCACCAGCCACTTCCCTTAGAGAACAAAGGAGCTTTGGGTCAGCTGATAAGAGGGCCTGTTGTGATCGGGTGTGGGCATTGACTGGACAAGAGAGGAGTGAGCCAGAGGAGGGATCCACTGAGGGAGATGCGGAAGGGTTGCATCAGTGGGAGAGGAGGGCGGAGGAGTTGTGTTCTGGAGTGGGGGAGGAGGAGCTGTGGCAGTAGGAGGAGAGGAAGGAGAGGAGGGGGAGGCCAGGTCTGGGTGGGGAGGGGGTGACAGGAAGTTGGGGCTGAGAGCATTTCGGGTGGATCTGAGATTGAGGAAGACAATATGGAAGAACAAATGGGAAAAGGGTTTGGGATTTTCCCTAGCGAGGAGAACTTGAGCAGTAGAATAGGTAGAGCGCAGCGTAGGATGGGAGCATATATCCCAAAAAGCCTGAATGTAAGGGATCTCTGTCCACTTCCCTGTCTGGTGACAGAAACTGCCCAAATCAGTGAGGATTTGAAAATCAAAAGTTCCTTCTGGGGGCCATTTTGACCCATTGTCTAGGCCATCCTGGGGCCAGGTCACAGTGGAGTAAAAGACCAGGCAGTTACAGTGTAGGCCTTGAGTGAGTCTTAATTTGGCAAAATTGGAATACAGACAACCCAAAGGACTTTGGGGGTCTAGGGAGGACTCGGTGTTTCCCATGACCTTCCGGCGCCTGCGGGAATGGGTGGCAACAGAAAAAGGTGTCCCAAATTCTGATCGCACTCACCTGAGGAACAAAGGGCCAGGCGGGGTTGAGGCGTCCCTTCAACTCGCCAGGGGCCCAAATGGAGTCAAGTGGCTCACACAAGGACTGGGACATCTCCAAAGCCCTCAGGGCCTTGAACGGAACAGGCGGGAGTCTATGGCACACATGTGACTTATGGGTAGACCTCCCCAAGATGGAGGGTGGATGAAAGGTCAGGGGAAACGGGGGAACTTACCCCACTCCTGTCAGTCCAGATGAAGGGAGAGGGGAAGAAAGAGCAGCTCAGGAATTTTCTGGTTCGTATGGAGGGGAAGGTGGACCTCAACCCCTACGGGGGAGGTCCAAAAGCCCTCCCGGGTTTCAGCACCAAATATAAGGCCAGATAATGATGACTGAAAGGAGGCTGATTAAAACCGCTGAGCAGCCAGGTGCAGTGGCGCACACTTGTAATCCCAGCACTTTGGGAGGCTGAGACAGGAGAATCGCGAGTTCAAAGCCAGCCTCAGCAACGGTGAGGCACTAAGCAACTCAGTGAGACCCTATCTTTACATAAAACACAAAATAGGGCTGGGGATGTGGCTCAGTGGCCGAGTACCCCTGAGTTCAATCTCCAGTACCAAAAAAAACCCTCGCTGAGCAAGGCTTTATTGATATACGCTCCCAGGTGAGACTCCCCCATCCCACAGAGCGAGTCTGGGAGAATTGCGGGTAGGCTCAGCTGGTTTGAAAGTTTTATGGGTTTGGGGTAGGAAGGGGAGGGCTTGGAACAGGAAAGGGAGGTTTTTGGGAGTCCCATGTCCTCCTGGGTTTGGTCAGGGGATCGGCTGATTGATGGTGGTTATGAGTCACCGTCACTGCTTGACCGCCAGCGTCTGATTGTTCTCTGGCGTATGCAGGCTGCCTGGTGTTTTGTTCCCCTTAGCCGCCTTAAACTGACCTAACACTGAGAGATGATGACACAACTGGCACACTTGAGAGTTGGGTAGATGACAGGCTTTGTGCTAAAATCTTTTTTTTTTTTTTTTGGTACCAGAGATTGAACTCAGGGGCGCTTGACCACTGAGTGTTCAAGTCCTGTTTTGTGTTTTATGTAGAGACAGGGTCTCACTGAGTTGCTTAGTGCCTCACCGTTGCTGAGGCTGGCTTTGAACTCATGATTCTCCTGTCTCAGCCTCCCTAAGTGCTGGGATTACAGGCTTGAGCCACTGCATCCTGCTGTATGCTAAAATCTTTACCTGAACTATCCCAACAAACCCTCACAATAGCTCAGTGAGGTAGGTACTGGCCACCCTTCTCCACATCTGTCCTCCATGAAAGTGTATGATAAGGGAGCCAGTACCCTAAGGGAGCAACTACTGAGAAATTGAACAGACTGAGGTAGAACCAGGAGCTGCCATGCTACATGCTGAAAGTTCTGAGCGGGCACTTGAGGCGTCTGCCCCATATGACCATCTCACCTGCTACTTGGCTGGCTGGCTGAATTCAGGGCCAGTATTTGGAATTGTGTCCTCTGGTCAAATTGCATGTAACCTGGGACAATGTTTGAATGCCTTCTGTGTAAGACCCAGTGTGAATGTGGCAGGCGCTGATTTACTGGATAGTCAGCCTAATATCCTAAATAAGGAATCCAACTGCTCCAAGTACATTTGTTTTGCCTGAATAACCTCAGTGAAACTTTTATCCTTAAGAGTCAACACAGGGGGCTGTGGCTGTGGCTCAGTGGTAGAGCGCTTGCCTAGCATGCGTGAAGCACTGGGTTCAATCCTCAGCACCACATACAAATAATAAATGAATAAAATAAAGATCCCTCAACAACTAAAAAAAAAAAAAAAGAGTCAACACAGAAGGATGCCTGATGGATCTGAGGCAGATTCCTCAGCCTGAGATGGGAAATCTTATTCAAGTGACGTGTTAGGGGAGGGCTCTTGGCAGAGAGAGAGTGAGGGATACAGAATAAGGTGAGGGTAAGAAGCAAGAGTATGGTCTCTGCTACAGCCTAGCTTTTCTCTGATTCCACAGGGAAACTCTGCGGTGCACACTTGCCATGGAGATAGTCCCTCCTTGAGGTGACACCAGCCAGGCTAACCTCTTGTACCCTTTGCCAGTCATGGGCCAACAATGGAGGAAGAGTGGGAGTGAACGTTGCCTTCCAAGAAAAGTAGTTTCCATTTGGTTCAGGGCAATGTTTCAGAGAAGGGCAGCTGTGAGCTGTTACCTACTACCTTGTAGCTCCTGGCAGATGGATGTCTTCAATAACAGGTCTGGGCAGAGCACCAGCAGTAGCTACTATTGGAAGCAGGCACAGGATCCTGTGGCACAGGCTCATGATAAGCAGAGTCCCTTCCCCTTGGGGCCTGCTTGCTTCAGGAGCCTCGGGGAGGGTCTGAATTGGCCTGCAGCCAGTTCCAAGAATGTTTGTCAGGGTTTTGATGAAGCCAAAGAGGCTTAGTGTGAAACCAGGGTATTTAATTTGGTCAGAATTGTCAGTTGGTTGAATTCATGGAGATGTGTCCCAAACTGAGCCTGAAAAAAAAAAACAATAAAATCCAGTGGCCAGAGTTAATTGGCTAGACCATTACCTTGGCTCAGAAATTCATACATTCATGATCTGTAACTTTATCATCCAGGTCTGTGCCCCCATTCCACAGTGAGGGTCCTTCATCCCTGTTGGAAATAAGATGGAGCCATCTCTGATAATCAGTGAAGTGAGATTTGAGGACCTCTGGCTACCAGTAGGGGGCGCCTCCTGCTCAGAGGTTGAGCCTCCTAAGATAGTCACTTGGCCTCAGACATCTATCAGTCTCACACAATGAAGCTCAAATTTGTCCCAGTTGAGTGGGATATGCCCTTTCAGGCAGTGCCTGGAGTAAGAGGAGAGGTGCCTCCTAAGTCTTTCTATTTGAAGTACAGTCCAAATAAGTGAGCAGCAAAGGAAGTGATTTCTTTCTTTCTTCTTCTTCTTCTTCTTATTTTTGGTGGTACTGGGAATTGAACCCAGGAATGCTCTGACACACCCTCAGCCCTTTTAAATTTTTATCTTTAGATAGGGTCTTGCTAAGTTGCCCAGGCTGGTCTCAGCCTTGCGATCCCCCTTCCTCCTGAGTCACCACTGTGCCCGGCTGACCAGTATCCTCCTGATCTCAGCTCAGATGTCAAGCCCTAGAAGGCTCCTAAGACCTCCCCAAACAGAATTAGATTCCACTCTGCTGATATTCCCTCCCATTCTTCTACTTCATAGCACTTATTACTTTTGTATTTGCCATTACATTTATTGGTGGATGTGTTAATGTTTGTCTCCTCCAGTAGACTGTGAGCTCCCTGAGAGAGGATTGTATATCTGTCTTGTTCACTGTTAGAAACACAGCACATACAATTATCACATATTATAGGCAGTCCATAAATATGAGTAAAAAGATTTTGTAAAAAAATTAGGCATCTTAGTAAAACAGGATGTGAACTGAGGCTTGTTGGACTTATTCTAAGCCCACCAAACCTCCTGATAATTTGGCTTCCCTTGAGTTCAGAAGTAGCCAAGAATTTTCTTCTTGCGTTAACAAGTGTCCAATCCATGGAATGGTTCCGTTTCTCATTGAAAATTAGTGAAGCAAGTTCTAGCATGCAAGTTCCATTTTCTTTTAAGTGTAACCAGATGAGGCATTCTCCTTGGGCTTGATCAGCTCAAGGTGCTGAGAGCATCAAGTTACAAAAGTGTGGCCCAGACAGAGCCTGGCCTAGCATAGATTTACCAGGTTAGTGACATGCATCAAAGCCCCTGGGGCCCAGTGTGAAGGCCTCTCTAGGGTGACAACCCTTGTGCTAAGAGCTGCCTGTCACATTTCCAGCAGGTTCTGTCTGGCATGCAGAATGAGCCAGGACTCTCTTACTTTGTATTCTCTACTAGCCATTTTTTAGAGGTATATGCCCCTTTGGGAGGATGAGAGGGGAGCAGAAATCACGCCTCCTGGGTCTCATGGCACCCCTGCTACCCTGGCCTCAGGAAGACATATGACAGTGCCAAGGTTGTCTTTCCTGAGTGGAAACCCTAGCCACAAAAGGCTTGAATTATGAGAAGGGAACATGTAGGGTGATGGCCAGCAGGGTCCCGAGGCCACAGTCCTTAGCTGACCTAGTTGCCATCTTCCCTTAGGCTTGTTATCCAGGGCTTCCTTCAGACCCATGGGCTACACTGGCACCTTTGGTTCTTGTGCAAGTTGGAGCTGGTTTCCATTGCTGGCAGTTAGAGACCCCAACAGATGCAGATGTTCTCACTAGAGAAGATAGCCCATATGGATGGGCTCTCCCCTCCCCAAGAACAGAGAGTTTTCTTTTGGAAGTTGGTATGAGGGTGAGATAGGGGAAAGAGCATTGAAATGCCTGTTCCTATCCTGGACTGGGAAAGTAGCAGTCTTTGTACATCAGTGGACACCTTTTAAAGCTGGAGCAAAATAGTTTAAATCTTCTTACCTCAGGGCATGGATGACCTTTCTATTACTGTGTAGGAATCTCCTTACAGCTCATATCCACTGAGTTTGTTTAAAAATACACCCAGAGATTAATTCTGTAAAACTGCTAAATTCAACAGTAGCTGAATTCACTATCTCACCCCATCTCAGAAGAGGGTAGAATCCTGTCAATTGGATCAGTGATGTCTGGGAATATTCAGAGGATATAAAAACCCTGAACGCAACCACACAGAAACATTTCTGTCTGACCTCCTTTTGCAAGAAAGCTGTACCTCTCTTTAGTAGGAGAAAACAAAGAGCTTCCCTCCTGCCCACAATACACTACTATTTAGACTCCACACTTGACATAACCCTGGAGGATAAGAAGCAGAATCGCAGGGCTGGGGAATGTAGCTCAGTGGTACAGCACTTGCTTAGCATGCCCAAAGCTGGGTTGGATACCCAGCACAGCAGGGCAGTGAAGGGAGCTGTGCAGAAATCACATCAGGAAAAAGAAGAGTCTTAGAAGAAACTGTATCAACTAGTAGATATTTGTTGTCAAAAACATCTACAGCCAGTTGTGGTGGTACACACCTGTAATCCCAGTGGCTTGGGAGGCTGAGGCAGGAGGATCACAACTTCCAAGCCAGCCTCAGCAATTTAATGAGGCCCTAAGCAACTTATTGAGACTCTATCTCAAAATAAACCTAAAAAGGGGGGCTGAGGCTGTAGCTCAGTGGTAGAGCACTTGCCTAGCATGTGTGAGGCACTGGGTTCAATCCTCAGCACCACATATAAATAATAAACGAATAAAATAAAGATCCATCAGCAACTAAAAAAAAATATTTTAAAAAAACTAAAAAGGGCTGGGGGTGTGGCTCAGTTGTTGAGCATCCCTGGGTTTAATCCCCAGTACCAAAAAAAGAGGGAGGTGGGTATGTATAGAAACTTATTAAAGGTGTTTGACCAAGATGGGTAAAACATACTTTTGGTTCAGGTTGTATTTATGGATATATTCACTTATCAGAGAGTCTTTGCTCAGTATAGAAACTCACGTAGCCAGATACAGTTCTAACTATTTTAGGGGAGCTTGGATAACACAACTCTAGGCCAAATGTTGGCTCATGTTAGATTATATTAAGAGACCTAACGAGCCAAGTGTGGTAGTGTGTGATTATAATCCCAGGTACTTGGGAGGCCAAGGCAGGAGGATTGCTTGAACCCAGATGTTTGGGGCCAGACTGGACCACATTGCAAGACTCTCATCTCATAAAAAAAAAAAAAAAAAAAAAAAAAAAAAAAAAAAAAAAAAAAAAAAAAAAAAAAGACCAAAAATCCAAGAAAGGAAGGAATTCAAAGATTTCAGAAGACAAATGCTTTATTGGGTCCCTGGCATGTATCCAACCCACCTGCCCTTGCATTGTCCTCCAGCAGGATTGGAAGGTGGGCTCCCTCCTTGCCCTGAGAACTAAATGGGTGAGGCTTTGCTGGCTTCCTCTCTAGGCCTGGAATGCTGGTTGGAAAAGCTGCTATAAATATAAACTCCCTGACTTCAGCATCAGAGATAGTCAGAAGGAACAAAGTTGGATGGTCATGAAAATAGCCATGGACATGGAAACGAGACCTTGAGCTGTGGTTAATCAATCGCTAAGTCTTGGGAATGAAAAAAGACAGGCAATTCCTAAAATATCACCTAGTAAGTCTTGTAACTGGTTGGGCAATAATTTGTGGTTGGGCTAATAGGTCTGTCTTAAGCTGCCGAGGTAAAGTCAAGATCTCCCTCTCTAGATTTTAACTAGAGAGGAAGTCAAATACCCAGATATCTTTTTGAAGGAGACTTATTTTAACATTTGATGCATATTGTGACTCTTCCTTGCAGCCTTCCCCTGAAGGGATGTGTCCATCCATCTAGGTCTACAGAAGGGTCTGGGGGTCAGCAGGTTCCCTAGGTGCCTTACAGGTAAGTCTTGTGTGAATTAGATCGGAGATAAATCACATGAAAACACAAACAATGCAAACATTGCCCCCTTGAAAATGTTCTGGAGTTGAATATTTCCTTCATAATGTGAGCCAAACTCCTTACCACTATGGCCCAATTCCAGACAATATGTGCTACTTTGAGGCATCTTACTCCAAGCCAATTACTGACTGACCTATTAGGTTGCCAGCTTTGGGCTGGTCCTAGAACAAGTGAAAGCTCTCCCACTAGAAAAGTCTTTTGTACAACTGGTTCTGCCACCATGTCACATGACCTGCCAGACTCACTGTGTCTGTCTGTGGCACATCAGGAAGTCATGTGGAGCCTGTGACAGAGCACAGTGCTCTAGGGAGCATGTGGTAAGTCCTGCTAAGAGATACGTGGCAGGGGAATCCAGCTTTCAGAACCAAGTGATACTCTGGCCAACAAGTATTTTCCTTTTGAAAAATACTCCTCTGGCTCTCCGCTAGGCTCTGGGGAGTCCATGACCGGCTTTGGCACATTAGGCAGACACGCTGCCCTCATGGAGTTGTCTGATCCACCAGCCATGAAGTCAGGTGGACACAATCACTCCAGGATGGGACTCTTAGGGCACAAGCAGTATATGTGGATGGCCCACTCACTCCCCCACCCTGCCTCCTCCTAGCCACACTGCTGAGCTTCCCTCAGTCTACACCTATGGCCCTAAGAGGGGCAGTCACTTGTTCTGGATTTGGATTGGTTCTCCTTACCCATCATCCTCTCCCACCATCAGTGGGAGAATTATCAAATGCCACAAACATCATTTTGGTAACCTCACACCTTGCACTCAACCAAAGAACTCAGTTTACAACAAAAGTAATGGGTTGGTGCCTAGGGCCTCCATTCATCTTGTGAGATTCCCATAGACCAGAAGCAGGTGACTTGATAGGATGGTGAAATGGTGTGTTGAAAACATGGCACCAAATACAGCAACCTGAGAGGCTAACTCAGGCCTGCAGGAGGAGGTGTAAACTTTGAACTGTCCATCAAACATGGTGCTGTTTTCCTGACAGGGCTAGGAAAAAGTGAAGAGATGGACATGCTATCACCATCTCACTGCTTTTCTTATGCTTGAAGTTTGGAACCAGGCTATTGTAGAGGTTTTAGTCCCCAGGGGAGAAACACATCCTCAAAGAAAGAGTAATGATTCAACTGAAAGGGAAGCCAATTTCAGGCTCCTTATGCCTCTGAGGGACAGATAACAAGAGGTTATGGGTGTAGTTAGGATGAGGAACCCCATGGAGGGAAAATACATAGCCAGGACTAGAGATGGACATGGGAGATTCCTGGTGTGCTTCCTGGCACTGCCATGTCTAGTAGTAGGTGTCTGTCATAAGGGCAGTACCACTAAGGGGCTGGACTTCAGAACTGAACTCCAACAGGCTGAAAAGCCCTAATTGTAGATGCTAGTTCTCTTGACCAGCTGTAGAAATGCCTGTAGTCTTTACCTATACCATCTTTCTTGCTGGGTTATATAATTTTGGTTGGACATGATTAATTTCCCCAGCTAATCTGTAGGCTGCAGAATTTCAAAGTGAGATTTAGTGTGAAAAAACTTAAAGAGGTAGATTATCACCAGTGACAGCTGGACTTTGGAGAAATAGTAGCCCTGTCATTACCCCTTACATTACCCTTACTAAGTCATTACAACTTAGTAGTTGGATATGACCTGGAGTTCCCTAAGCAGAGAGGAATTTGCTATGGGTTGTATATGGGAGAGTCAGGAAGAGCCATGTATGTGTCAGGGAATATCTTTTGGTTTTGTCCATCAAACCCCTCTCTACCCTTCCACTCTCCACAGTTCTTCTGGTAAGAATCCCCATCCTTTGGGAAACTGCCTCTTTCTCACTCTGTAAGGCCCTGAGCTCCAGGCCAGCTTCTCTTACCTGGAATTTGGATCCTGAGTGCAGGGAGACACTGGGACCAACAGCAACACCTCCTGGGGGCAAGCACTGGAGCTGCCCTGGCTCCTGCTCTCTCCAAGGCTAATTAATTTTTCAACAATTCTTTTGGTTCTATGAACTACCCCAACATCTTTCCTATGAATCCTTCTTTTGCTGAAGTTGGTCCAAGTTAATTTCTGTCACTCAAAACTCAAATACCCTAAAGGATGGGCATTTTCTCCTGAGACCACCTATACATCGTTGCCTCCCAGCATAAATGGGGCTGGCATAAAGTAGGTGCTCACTATATGTCTGCTGAATGAATGAGTGAATGAATAAATGGATGAACGATATCCAGTTATCAGTTCACCAAAGTAATCTGGGTAGAGCTGGAAGAACTAAGGGCTCACTGGGGCAAAAGAAGGAAGTAGGGGGGCACCTGAGCAAAGAGGAGGTAGAGAAGTTAAAAACATCAGAATGGAGGAGGAAACATCAGTGGAATTAAGGCCCTGGGTAGGGTGACGTGGGACTGAGAAGCATGTAAGGGTCAGCAGGTAGCTGGGGGGGCAGATGCTGCTTGACATCCAGACCAGTCCCGCTGTGGTGGAGGCGGCCAAAGATATGGGGAGTTTCTGCCGAGTCCCCAGCTCTGTTCTTCCTTTCTAGGTTTCTTCCTTCATGTTCCTCTTCCAAATGAAGGTGCAATTCCAAAGTCATCAAGTCCCCAAACACCTTGTTAAGGGGCACAAGCCATTGGCTCAATTGCGCAACTACCACAGACTGTCCAGCTACAGCCACAGAAGACTGAGATGGAACTTCAGGCTAGGAGCCAAAACACTGATTCATTTTTCCAGTGCACCTAGGAACTATAAGACACCCTCAGACAGCCCTCTTGGGAAGAGGGGATCCTGACTATAACCACACCAGATGAGGGCAAGCAGGACACATGGTTGCTGCCTTTATTGCATTCCAAGGGGAGCAGGCTAGTTCCAGACCTGCCCCACTCCAGGTCTCAAGGAGGGATGTCCAGGAAGGGCCCAGGGTGTTGGGCCCAGCACAGAATTTCCTCAGAAGCCCAGACATGAGGGCTCAGAGCTGGAGCCCCAGAATTAAGACCCCTGCCCTGGTTGGGGGCAGGAGTCCTAATTCCCAGGTAGAGACACACTCCACCCAAGCATGTGAACGGATCCTTCCTAAAACACTCACATGGACTCCCCATGAGGAAGAGCCCCAGCCCTCCATCCCTTTGAAAGGCAGATGTGAAACTCGCCGTGACCTCACTCCTTTCAATATTGAGCGTGAGGCCTCTCAGAGTCGACACCCTCCCTCTGGCCATCGCTGCTGGCACCCTTGTGCCAGTTCTCACCTCATGGGCAGAGAACCTGGGAGAGGTAGAGGAAGAGGGCACTAGGATGGAGGGGGAGGCCAGAGGGGCTGGACCTCACCTGAGTATCAGTGGACAGGGTGTGGTATCAGGGCTAGGAAAGGCCTGGGACAAAGGGACAAGCAAAGAATTGATGAAGGGCAATTCAGCAGGCTGCAACTCAAAGCATGGGGTTAGGGTGGAGGTACAGGGAACATGGGAGCAGGGGAGTGAGTGCTTAAGTGATGGGAAGGGAGAGCAGGAACACACATCATCAAAGACCACCGCAGAAGGACACGACAGGCTCTGGAAGGGCCCTGAGCAATGTGCATGCTCAAGGACAGGTTAGTTGCAGGATAAGCTAGGATGAATGAGTCTAAGTAGATAGAAGGAGAAGATACCCTGAACATCACCAGGCCAGACCTAACAGAGGAAGTCTGGAGCCCTGAGGACAGGAGGAGAGAGGGGCCAAACAGAGGCAAAACAGCAAATGTTGGCCCCCAGAGTACAACATTCATTGCAGGGTTTGGCTGGGGCAAGGGGTCAGGATACAGAAATCATGCAGGGGACTCGGGGAAGCCTCCAGCAGTGGCATGTGTAAACTTCAAGAAGGGCCTAGATCTCCAGCCCTTGGAGGTGGGGCCTGCTTAAGGCCTGCGAGCCCTGGGTGACAATGGCACCAGGAGAGGCCAATGGGCTGTGTGCCATGCCCAAAGCCATCCAATGAGGAGTTGACTGAGGAGAGGCTGCTCAGAGAAGTTCCCAAGAAGTGTCTCCTTAGGGCACCTTCTCTGGTTTGTTCTGTATTGAGAATGTCTCCATCCGGTTCAAGCTGCTTCCTGGTTGGTCTGCTGCTGGGTGGAGGCCCCCAGCCTCTTGTTGGGGCTACCGCATGCCCTGGGACTTGGAGCCTCCATCTTGGATGGGAGGCTGTCCCAATGACTGGATAGTGACTGCCTCTGAGGCCTGAGAGGTGGCCTTGGAGCTTGGAGCACTCTTCCGGGAGCCCTGAGGACTAGGGAGGCCTTTCTTCTGGGGCTGAGGACTCAGCTGGGGGCCTTTCCTGCCAGCAGATGGACTCTTGGAGCCTTTGGCCTTGGCTTGGGGATGGGCAGTCTCAGGGGCCTTGAGGGGTTTCAGCCCCAGCATTGCACAGTAGGTGTTGCATTGGTGGGAAGAGACAAACTGGTCCAGTAGGGCAGGGAAACAGCTCTCCTTGAGGCCTTGGTATCTGCAGCCAAACAGTAAGACCTGAGTGGGTCCCACCCAGAGTGACAGGCCCTTGGGGGCTGACTTTGGGATGGCTATCACCAGGGTATATCCTACCCTATTCCCTTGGGTGCCAGCTCAGGTGGCAGAATCACAAACATCAAATTTAAAACTGGTCTTATTACACCTTGCCACACAGGATTCACTTGTGGGCCATCCTGTGGCATGAGGAGAGTTTGCCTTTTAAATATAAACTGATGCAGACTTGAGGTCAAGCCATCTAATCACAGAGTGCTTGCCCATCTGCATCCTGATGAACATTCTCAAGTGAGAAGGAGTGGAGGAATACTTGAAGGCCCAGAATTTTAGGAAAACATAGATGTGGGCATTGATTATAGCTGCCAGTCCAGACCTGGGGTCAAGGGTATGAGGGAGGGATTAATGGGCTCAGGGTGTTACCCATGGCCATGGGTGTGGCTATAACCATTTGGCCCCAAGCCCAGCACCTCAGGGATGGAGAATCAGAAGGAATTAGGATATCCAACATCCTGAGAAGACTTTCTAGAGTGTGCTATCCCCAAGAACCACTCACCCTCGCAGTTTGGTAGCAATCTGCACATCAGTCATCTTCCAGTCAACTCCTGAAAAGAGAGAAAGTCAGGGGTTGGTGGCAGCCTGGCTGGGTCCTAGGCCTCTATGTCTCCAGCATGGACATCACTTTAGATGGGAACTTCCCAGAGATTAATGGAGTCAGGTCTTCAGGCATCCTCTCAAAGGTCATCACCACCAGCCTGACTTGAAAGCATGCACAGGCCTCTGTATTACTGGTTGTTATAGTTCTGATCTGGAATGTCCCTCAGAAGCCCATGTGCTAAAGCTTGGTTCCCTAATGCAGCAATGCCCAGAGGTAAGGCTTGAGGACATGATGGATTAGGAGAGCTCTGACCTCATAATAGATTGATCCACTTGATAGATCAATACTTTGAGTGGATTAATGAGAGGTGGAACCTATTTAGAAGAAGTAGGTCACTAGGTGTGTTCCCTGGAACGATTTAGCTTGTTCTCGGCCTCTCTGTGTCTGTCTGTCTCTCTGTTTCCCTGCTGCCATGAGCTGAGCAGCTCTCCTCTGCCACACCCTTCCACCATGATGTTCTACCTCACCTCAGACCCAGAGCAATGGAGTTGGCCAACCAGGGACTGAACCTCTGAAACCATGAGTGAAAATAAGCTTATTGTTGGTGTCAGGTATTTGGTCACAGTGACAAAAACCTAACTAACACACTGGTAGTTAGTCATCTTCTCATTTTTAAGATAGGCTCAGAGTTTAATGACTTGGGCAAGTCATACTTATTCATTCAATAATTGAGCACTGATTGTGCAATGATCATTGTGAATCAAAGTAAATGTTTAGTTTTCCTGACTCCTAGAGCCAAAACTCTTCCAGCTACGCAAGCCTGCCTCTACTAGATCAGACCAGGTCACAAACTAGACTGGATTCTGGCTTTGGACTAAAACTTCCTTCCTCTTAGATTAGTAGCCTACCCAAGATAGAGAAGATGGGAATGAGAGGATAAGTCAGGCATGGACCAGCAGAAAGGAATCACTGGATAAGAGTGGCTTCTACCCTACTTGTTAATGCAGCAGACAAGTGCTCTAGAAAGCCAGATGGTTAAGACAGTCTTGAAAGAACAGAGCCTGGCAAAACGATGATGGAGAGAAAAATTTTCCACCCTGCTCAGTTCACTCTAGTATCTCAGCATTCATGGATTAGATATGTGATCTTCTTTCCCCATTTTCAAACTGCCCAGCATTTTTCTAAGAGGCTGCCTTTCACTAACAGGGCTGAGGATGGAGCAGAAAAAATGTTAGCTTTAGAACCAGACAGATCTAGATTTATATTTCAGTTCTCTTGCTTCTAGGTGAATTTACCAAGCCACGTAATCCTGTAATCTGTAAGTGCAAAAGATAGAATAATAATACCCATCTTATGGGTGTGTTGACAAGATCACAATACATGTAGGACTCTAGCTCAGTGTCTGAAACATGATAGTTATGAAATAAATGTCAATTTCTTTGTCATTTCTCTTTCAGCATTTCTCTCATTCCATTTGGTATTATAATAATGATCCCTCACACTTGCACAGAATTTCAGTTTGCAATAAGGTGTGATATCCCCAAATATGATCTCATTTAATCCTGACAACAGTAAAAAGACAGTATTCCTAGAGAGAGAAAGGAAATTAAAAGATGTAACATGTCTGAGCTTTGATTTACTTCTTTGAGAAACAGAGAAAGCAATGGGACAATGGGGTCTGGACCTAAACTGTTCTGATTGCAAAGTCCTTTTCCTATGACACCATGTTATCATTTCATGGTAGAAACTATTTCTCACAGCTTCTTGAAGACAGTAACTACTGCCAATTTATCTTTTATTGTCCCAATATTTAATAAATATTGGATAGAAGAGTGGAAGCATGAATTTGTGACTTAATAGGTTGAATAATGATGGCTTGACATGTTATTTAAATCCCCTCCTCCAATATATGGAATTACATATACAATAATTATTGTATAGCCTAACTTCAGTGAAACTTGGAGTCCATTTTATATCTCTGTCCCTTGGTCTTCTCACAATTATTTATTTATTTATTTATTTATTTATTTATTTATTTATTTATTTATTTATTTATTGTGCTTGGGATTGAACCCAGGGGCTCTTTACCACTAAGCTACATCCTGAGACCTTAGGGAGTTAGGGAGTTTCTGGGTAACAGGGACATACAGATACAACTAAAAGGAAGTCAGACAAACCGCATTGGCTGATATTTTAAAACTAATGAAAATGGAAGCCGGGCGCAGTGGCGCACGCCTGTAATCTCAGCACTTTGGGAGGCTGAGACAGGAGAATCGTGAGTTCACAGCCAGCCTCAGCAACGGCAAGGAACTAAGCAACTCAGTGAGACCCTGTCTCTACATAAAACACAAAATAGGGCTGGGGATGTGGCTCAGTGGTCGAGTGCCCCTGAGTTCAATCTCCAGTACCAAAAAAAAAAAAAGGAGAAAGAGGAGGAGTGACAATAAAGCTATTTGCAGTAGGATGGAAGAGAGTTTGGGAAGCTTGGTTGGAGGACAAGAAAATCCAGAGCCAAGCTGCAGAGATAGGAAGTTTTGAAAAGGGAAAAGGTACTTGTGGGTTTTGAAATAGATCCTGTGTAATATTACTCGAAACAGAATCCTTTTAACTTCAGGTGGACCTGGATTTGACTCCTTTAAATGCAACTGCAATTATAGATGGCACAACACGAGGGCCTGGTGTGTATTAGGATTGCATGCAAAATGGTCCCTGTCCAATCTATATTACAAGACTGTTGTGAAAAGCAAAGGAGAATAAATATAAACATGCTTTGAAAACTATCAAACATGCACCACACTCTGCCTTCTCTTCATGCTTTGATATCCATGCACTTGTGCACCCTCACACCCTCATACCTGCCAAATCTGTGACAAGGAAGCTGCCATTTGTCCACTGATACAGCCAGTGCTGGAAGGTCTGGCATTTCTGCAAGGCCTCAGAACTGCTAGATGCTGTTGGAGCCCCAGCACAGCCCCATTCTCGGGAACAGTAAGACTCCAGGGGCTTGCCCAGGTCCTCCTCCAGGGTAGCATATGGGATATTGTTGGCAGGCCGGTAGATCAGATAGAGTGGGATGATCCTAAACATAGTGGAACTCTGCAGTAAGCAGCAAGTATGGCCCCAGAGAGCTCCTCCCTCCAACCCTTTCTAGATTCTTGGATCTAAAAGAAGGGCCTTTCCCAGAGGTTCCAGCCTGAGTTCGGGAAAGGAAATGGAAGCCATTGACATCAGAGTCCTATCTATTCTCTGTGACCAGTGGGACCAGAACTAAACATTGCTATGGTCCCTAGTTGACTGTGCTTGGACAAGGGCTGAGCAGTATGTGTCAAATAGAAAGGTTACTTCCAGAGAGGATTCAAACAGATCATGGTTCAATACCAGTCAAACCCCAGATATACAAGGGTTAGAGTTCAAATCTCAGAACAGAAACAACCATCATTCACAGCTGGCTCCTACAGAAGTCCACACTGACCCTGCCTGCCCATGGCAGGAGAGTCCTTACCGGTTTGTTTAGCTTAGCCCACCCCATACCTTCCACAGGGACCCAGAATCTGCTATGCACAAACTGCAATTGGTAAAATCTGGGTTAAAAGGTGAGGAATTAGGGTGAGTGGGAGGAGACTTTTTTCAAGTGGGGAGTGAATCTTGAGGTCTTCATTTCTAGATTTTGTGGGACCTTTGAGCTGAGCATGGGGTAGCATAAGCCTATTTGCACCTGGCCACAGAATGCCCTGTTGGGGGGCTGGGAAATCATTGTCTTTGCAGAAATGGGACACAACAGCTCCACACAGTGCATGTCCCCACTTCCCATTCACTTACTCAGGCACCTCTCCAAAGCCGGCTGCTGCCCGGGCTTCAGCTGCGAAGATTTTGCAGTACTCCCTGCTCATGTTCTGGATCTTGCACCCCTGCGGATTAGAGGAAACCGAATCTAATCAACAAGGAAGCTCCCCAACTCTCTGGCATGCCTAGGTTTAAGAATGCAGGCCACCTGCTAAGGGACTCCAGGAGGATGCCAACCCTATGGTACAGTCTTCCTGTTCCTTCTCTGTGACTCATCTCATTTGAATAACAAGGGTCTGTGGGCTTTTTTCAAATTTAGGTTTTCAAAATAGTTTCTGAACTATGTTTCCTGGAGCCTTAATGCTAAGTGGCAGTGCCCGGACCCTTCGATGGAAAGCAGGGTAGACAATCCTCCCTATGCACATCATTCCTTTTTTTTATCTCCCATGTAAATAAGATCTCTAAGAGAGATTGGGTTTGAAGCAGGGGAAAAGGCTTCTGCTGCAAAATTTATATATATGTTTTGAACACTAGGGCCCAAATAGTTTTGAAGCTCTCATGTTCTCTGGGGCCATGCCTAGATTCCAGGCTGTATCTCAGCTTCTCCTCTAGGGCCATTATAGGAACCTCATAAGGCTGAGATTGAGGTGGCTTCTGCCCCCACATTGGGCTTCCCGACAGGACCCAGGCTTGGAAAGGGGAGGAGGTAAGACAATACAGTGACGGGAAGTAGTACCTGAATGGTGACATCGTAGTTTCTGCCCAGGAGAGAAGTCTCACTGCTGGGCCCAAACACGAGCAGGCTGGACACCTTGATGATGCATGTGCGGCCTGACTCAAAGATGGGTTCCAGCCCGTAGATGACCTTGGCCTGGGAGGCCTTCCGAAGGTTACACCCATGTCCATCCCCTCGGAGCTCCTCGCTCACCAGTCTCCCAAAGAGCTTGTCCCCCCAGCAGCCAGAGTCAGCCAGACCCTTAGCAAACACCATGGGGGTCATCTCAATCTCTTCTCCAACTGAAGGGGAACAGGAGAAATGTGGAAACTAGAAGACCTTGTCTGAACAACATGGGATCCACAGGGGTTAAAAGGCCAAAACAGCCTCCCACCTGTCCACCTATGTGCTCCCTCTGTCCATAACTGCTCTCAGTGTGTACACCTTGAGGCCCCCTACCAGACTGAAAAGCTGCTTGGAGCAGAAATTGTATATGATTCAACCCTTGTCATTTAACAGACTCATGTGGTACCCATCATATAGTAAGTGCTCAGCAAGAATCCACAGAAGGCAGGGGTATTCTTGTGGTAGTAGCAGTCAGAATTACTTTGTTCTAGAATTAGGTATAATAAAGACTCCATCTCAACCAAATGTTTGATGAAATAAAAAGTTTGCAGGACCAATCCAGTAGCAGTGAGCACCCCTAATGCTTAAATTGTGATTGCTAAACACCATTACCTGCCAAAAGGAACCAGAGCTCCCTAAAGAAATGGTAGGCTACAGCACTTAGCAGGAAGTGTAAAGAATAGATCTGAAATATTCTGTAAGACCAGAAAACAAGAAAGCTGTTGAAACTACTGGAAGCTATTGAGGCCTGGGCAACTTAGCAATACCTTGTCTCAAAGTTATATATATATATATATATATTTTGGAACTAGGGATTGAATCCCTGTTTAAGGGGTGCTTAACCACTGAGCCACATCTCCAGCCCTTTTTTATATATATTTTATATATATTTTATATATATATATATTTTTTGAGACAAGGTCTCTCTAAGTTGCTTAGGGCCTCACTAAATTGCTGAGGCTGGCTTTGAACTCACAATCCTCCTGCCTCAGCCTCCCAAGGTTCTGGGATAACAGGTGTGTGCCACCATGGCCAACTCAAAATAAGATTTTAAAAAGGGGATGGGGATGTAGCTCAGCAGTAGAGAGCTTGCCTAGCATGTGTGTGTGCAAGGCCCTCTCCATTCAATTCCCAGCACTGGGGGTGGGAGGGACTACCACCGGAGACTTGTCAAAAGGACACAGGCCAGGCACAGTAGCACACTCCTGAAATCCCAGAGGTCAAGAGGCTGAGGCAGGAAGATTGCAAGTTCAAAGCCAGTCTCAGAAAATTAGTGAGGCCCTAAGCAACTTAGTGAGACCCTGTCTCAAAATAAAATATGAAAAAAGGGCTGGAATGTGGCTCAGTTGCTAGACCAAAAATGAAAATAATCTTAGCCACAAAGGTATTATTGTAATGTAGTACACATATTAAACATGTTTAAAGTTCATCTGTTCATAATGGTAACTGGAAAAAAATTAGCAGAGAACAATAGCAAATGCCTACAATCCCAGTTACTCCAGAGGCAGAAGCAAGAGGACTGCAACTTTAGCAAGACTCTATCTCAAAATAAAAAAATAAGGGCTTGAGATGTAGCTCAGTGGTAAAGCATCTCTAGGTTCAATCCCTGCTACAAAAAAAAGTAAAAATAAAATTAAATTAAAGGTGGGGGGGATGTAGCCCAGTGATAAAGTTCAATCCCTGAGTTCAATCCCTAGTATTAATAAACAAACAATTCCCTCCATCAGAAGAAACAAACCTCATGGGTCACCTTTAGAGGATGCTAGAATACAAACTCACTATGCTGAAATCTAGTGAGTACAGGGGGAAAAAGACAAGTACTTATTCTTCATTGTCTCCTGTATCTGTATGTATCAGGATAACCAAATAATCATATGGAAAAATTCCAGCTCCTAAATAAACACAAAATGATAGAATTAAAATACCTCTATGTTGTCACTCTTAATGAAATAATGGATTTAGACAATAATTAGTGACTGCTAAAACCCCAAGATAATAAAAGGGGTTGTGTCAGATTTTTTTTTTGGAGGGGTGGGGGTTTGAACCCAGAACCTCACTGAGCTATATCCCAGCCCTTTTAAAAAATATTATTTTAAGTTACAGTCTTGCTAAGTTGCCCAGGCCTCAAACTTGTGATCCTCCTGCTTCAGCCTCCTGAGTAGCTGAGATTACAGGTGTGTAACACCATGCCTGGCTATTTTTTTAAATTTAAAAAGGAATAGATCAGGACTGGGGATGTAGCTCAGTGGTCTAGTGATTGCCTAGCATGTACAAGGTCCTCTGTTCAATCTCCAGTACTACACACACACAAAAAAAATTGTCTTAAATTATTTGATAAACCGGGCACAGTGGCACAAGCCTGTAATCCCAGCACTTAGGGAGGCTGAGACAGGAGAATCGCGAGTTCAAAGCCAGCCTCAGCAAGGGCGAGGCGCTAAGCAACTCAGTGAGACCCTGTCTCTACATAAAACACAAAATAGGGCTGGGGATGTGGCTCAGTGGTCAAGTGCCCCTGAGTTCAATCTCCAGTACCAAAAATAAATAAATAAATAATTTGATAACTGAACAAAGAACACTGGTTGGGTGAACACATGATTGAATGTGATGGAATGAATCAAAGAATTAAAGGCATTTGTTAGCAAGTGAAGCTCCTCGAGTGTCACTGGTACCTTCCTGGGCCCAAGCCTTAGTGCAAGTCTTGCAGGAGCAATATGGACCTTCTTCCCTGATTTCTGAGCCTTTGAAGTGTTCATTACACTTTGGAGGTACCTCACCATCACCAAATGCGATGCTCCTAGGTCCTTCCTAGACATTAAGGATGTCTGCAGTGGGGGGCCAAGAAGCTGGATATTTAGCAGGTTCCCTGTGTGAAGCTAATGCAGGAATCCACAGAACATAGTGAGAAACTCTGGGTGGGTAGCTAGCAGGATAAGTCAGTCGTGCTCTTGATCAAGGACTCCAACATGAGCAGACAGCCCACGGGTGAATAAACTCTGGTGGAATTGTCCTCCTTAGCCGCTTCCTCCCCCACAGCCTTCTGAAACAGCAGTTCCCCTCCACCATTCTCCCCCAGTCATATCCTAAACTGGGTGGCAATGGGCAGCATCATATGGACTGAGGACAGAGTTTAACCCCTTACTGAAGATCCTATCTGTAGAGGACAGGGGTGGGCAGGAAGAATCACTCCTCCTACCCCAGGGGGGCCACGTACCTTCACCTTCCTCCCTGGAGACGAATCCAGACAACACTATGTGGAGAAAAAGAAGAGGGAGCTGCTGCCTTCAGGCTGGTCCACCCAGACTCTGTGCTGTATCTGCACAGGTGACTGCTCCCCACCCTGCAGGAGCCGGCCGGGAAGAATCCGCAGGGCACACTCACCCTCAGGGCTGAGGCAGAAGTCAGTGGAGGCGGAGCCGTGCTCATTGTGAATGGTGCATCGATACACACCGCAGTCTACGGGGGATGCCTGCACGATGGCCAGGGCCGCAGGTCCCTCATCCCCTGCACTGCAGAGAATGGAGACCCTTCTCATGAGGGCCATCACAATGACACAGGGCCTTCAACCCCACTCTCAGAGGCTACTGTGAACACAGCTCTGGGAGCCCCTGGGAGGCAGTAAGAGGTTCCATGGTCAAGAAATGGTGCTGGGTCATGCAGGTCTGGTTTGTAGTCGTGACACCTACTAGCTGTGTGGCCTAAGACCTCTGAGCCTCAATTTCCTAATCTCTACTATGGGAATAATATGAGAATAACAGAATCTCTTTATAGGGTTACTGTGGGGATTAAATAAGTTATAGATTCAAAGTGTTACAACAATACCCAACACAGTTACTGTTTAGGGAGCCAGATCAGTTGAAGATGGTATCCAGGCTACTTACCTCCTGGTCACCTCACCCACTGGATGCTGATCCTTGGCCCAAGTCAGGACCGAGTCACTAAGAATGTTGAAAAACTGGCACCAGAGCTTCAGGCTACCGGAGGCATCAGGAAATTGCTCCACCCGAATCTTCCGAATCACCTGTGGGGCTGAAAGCAGAAACCCAGTTAAGAGGCAGGGGCCACATCTCCCCCATCTTGTGCCCTCTCTGGTCATACCCCTGCTTCCCTGGGCCTCCCTGGTAGAATAGGCGAGGTGAAAACAGAATTAGTCTCCACACAGACCCACTGCTTCATAGCCCTAGCAGCCTTCCACCTGTACCTCAGGTGTCTGCCCCAAGCCCCAGAGCACACATCTTAACTAGAATGAACCCACAATGCCACCCCATATCAGGCCACGGAGGTCCTTGCAGTGGAGGACAAAGACAGTCACCAAGAGAGGATTCAGTGTGCATTTTAGGCCCCTAACTCCAGAAACCTGCACCGGAATCCTTCCCCACTACTTTGCAATCATGCACCAAATCTGTAAAGAGGTAATAATGGTGACGGTGGAGGGAGGAAGCTATTGAAGCCAGGCACTGTGCTAAGTCCTTAATGTATCTACCTCACAATGTTGCAAGGTTGGTACTACATATTATTATCTCCAATTTGGAGGGATAAAGAGCCAAGACAAGAATCAGGCAGGCTGGCCTGTTGGTAGGCCTATCTATCTATCTATCTATCTATCTATCTATCTATCTATCTATCTATCTATCTATGGTACTGGGGATTAAACCCAGTAGCACTCTATCATTTAACTATACCTCCAGCCCTTTTCACTTTTATTTTGAGACAGGGCCTTGCTAAGTTGCCCAGGCTGGCCTTGAACTTGTGATCCTCCTACCTCAGCCTCCTAAGTAGCTGGGATTGCAGGTGTGGGCCACTGTGCCTGGCTGAGACCAGATCTTTCTGATAGATAGATCATGAAACAAAAACACAATTTGTAAATCCTTAGTAGAGATGTGCTATCCCTAGCAGGGTACTGCTGTGAGTAGCAGTGTCTCTCTGCAACTTTCTGGAAGCCTTCTTCTACCCTTTCTGTTGCTCACCTTTCAGCAGGTCTTTGGCTTTCTTGGGCTTGGCCAGAGATTCCTGCTTGCCTTCATCCAGGGCAGGCTCTGTGTCCAGACCACTGGCCTTGGGACTGGAGCCCAAGTCTCCTGCAGCCGGCTCCTCTTCTGCACGGGGCACCTCCAACATGCCCGCCTTCCTGCCCTGGGTAGGGGAGCGTCTCTCCCGCCCTGAAGTCCCTGGAGACCCAGGTGCCAGGCTCTTCCTGGATCCCCGGGGAGAAACACTAGGGCTTTCCCTTTCTTCAGGCTTAGCTGCCTCTCCATCTCCTGCTGCTCTGACCTTAGGGAGAAATCTCTTCCTTCGGGCCCCTAGAGCCAGTTCCTCAGGTGTAGCTGCAGGGAGACCTGTCAGAGCCTCCCCTGGGACCTCCTCCTCTGGGAATGGTTCTTGGGTTCTTCTCTCTGCTGCCTGCCTGCCCCTCTCCCCCAGTGGCCCACCCATGCCACTCTCCGGGGAGGCTCTCCAGAGGCCAGGCCCCTCAAGGGAAACCTCTCCCTCACCCACACTGGATCCTTCTGAGGTCAGCCCGGAGCCCTCCTCACCCACCACAATTGTGGGGACAGTGAGTGGGCTGGGGGCCCGAAAGCCCTGGGCAGCAGCCAGGGCCTGCTGGCCAGCCTGCACCTCACGGTCCAGGAGGCCAGTGAGTCGTCGGGAGGTACAGGGGCTCAGAAGCAGGGTCTGTGCACTCTGCACCAGATGGTTGTTTTCCACACGCTCCAGGATGCGCCTTGATGTCCGGGGACTCAACCCAGCCACTTCCACAGTGGGGGCCAGAGTGGATGAGGGCTCCAGGCCTCCCGTGGCAGCCCCCGCCTGAGACTCTGCCCCTGCTTCACTTGCCTGGGTGTTGGATAGCTTTAGCAGCAGAAGCAGGTAGTTCTTCAGAGAATCTATGAGTCCAGGGTCACAGCTCCGGGAGCCTGGGGGCCTTCCTTCCACATCTGGCTCCTTGGCACAGGCCCCTTCACCATTGCTGGCCATGGCTTCTGCTGGGTGACTCTGAGTGGGAGGCCTCGGCTCCAGGTGCAGTGTTGGGGCAAAACTCATCAAGGCCTGATCCCCAGAAGACAGGCAGGCAGCTGGGCTCATGTGCTGAGAGGTCAGGGTACTGTGCAGCCCATCCTTAGTCCCAGGGAGAGAGGGCATGGTGGACGCCTCCTGGTTTGGGCTACCCAGATCCATACACAACACATCCTCTGGCCACTGGTCCTTGGGGCACGGGAGCAGGCTGTCCTCTGGCTTGGCCTTGAGCAGGCCTGACCATTCTGGTCCTTGACCTCTCTCTGCTCCCCCCTGTTCCAAGTTCCCTGTAGGAGGCAGCTGTGCTGGATGCCTGAGATTCCCCAACAGGGGATCCAATACAGTGTCCTGATGGTTCCTGGAGGCCGTTACTGCTGGCTCCTCAGATCTGACCACGATGCCAGGTTTTTCTAGGATACAAGATGTTTCTGGGATCTGCACAAAACATTCTGTAATCTGAGAAGACCTAGAATGCTCTGAAGGTGGAAGTTTAGGGGCTATGGATGGTGGGCTGAGGCTGGTCACAGACCGATTCTCTGATTGATTTTTGATAGCTGCAGGAACGCTGTCCTCTGACTGTGTCCCCTTTTCTTCCTGCATCCTTGTGTCTCCCTGTATCATCCCATCTGCCTGTGCCTTTCTATCTTTCTGTGTCCTCTCATCTGCCTGTTTCCTTTCTACCTGTGTCTCCACCCTTCTCTGTGTCACCACATCCTTCTCTGAGTTCCTGTCTAACTGTAACCTCTTACTTTCTTGTGTCACAACATCCACCTGTGTCTTCCTGTCTGCCTGCGTCCTCTGGGCTGCTTGGGTTCTGTCTCCCTGGGTCTTCCCATCTGCTTGCATCTTTCCATCTGTCTGTGTGTTCTTCTGGCCTTCATGTCCTCTGTCAGCAGATGTTCTCCCAGGCTCCTGGGTTTCTGTATCCATGGGCTCAATGATACTTTGACTACTGGAGGTGCTACAGCCAACAGAGACTACGCCAGAACTGCTGCTAGCAGATATGGTGGGAACCATGGTTGCCTGGGACTCCAGGACCTGAGAACACATGGACAAAAGCAAAGACTTAACTGCACGTGCACTAGGATCTCTTCAGAATAGCATCCTGGCCTCCTCCGACTCATCCAGAACTGCTCTGAAGGAAATCCTACCACCTGGTTTCTCAGGCCTGTTGGAAGTTGGGAGGCAGACCTATGACAAAGTTCCAAAGCCCCATGCCCACCCACCACAATCCTTGATCCCAGAAACTAAACTAGGGACT